>LPNX010146485.1:435392-450666 GCA_001517045.1 Pseudotsuga menziesii
TATGTATGTATGTATAGACATCAACGGTTATGATATACAGTGTCGATTGCCTCAACTTGATCCTGCAACGCCATGACATCACGCTTCAGATCCTTGATAACCTCCACCACAGACCTTGGAGCTAAGGACGCACTGGAGGATGCAGACCCGGTTTCCATTCTAAGCATCAAAATTACCTTCTCGTTCATGATACAGCAGCAAAGATCCTTCACATCCCAATTATTAATTTCGCAAACGAAGCAGATTGTGCCTCCTGCCCTGCCCCTCCATTGAATAAATTCATTGCTTCACAGGGATGCCATGATCACCGTATCACCCTTCGTGCGAGCCATTAAGCCAGTCGAGAATTCACTCGCTTCTATGAGACAACCAACGATTTCACACCGGATGAGAGGACATCGCCATAGATTGCATTTAAACTCGTTATTTCTTCGTTCGTGTAACCACGTGCCCACACGGCTCCACCTGCCTTGGGAGTATGCGAACACGACTCATGGGCCTTAGGAAGAGGGGCCCACGGGAGGAGAGACCTCACTGACAGAGCCTCGGTCCTATGGGGGAATACAAATAGTAATAGTCCCATTGATTTTTGGCTCTCCAAGCCTAAGAGTGGAACCCAAATTTGTTGCTTGGTCAGCTTCTTTGTTATTTTTCCTCAATACATGAAAGAACTCGATTTTAAGGAAGGAGAGATATAGAGACTTGATTTTTTGGATTAGATGCTAGAGGTGAATTTGATTCGGAAGAGAGTTCTTGGTCATTGCTTGTATAATTATTCTCAAGTCTCCTAAAACAATGAGCTCGATGATTCCTTGGTTCTTAGCAATCTGGAGTCCCTGCTAAAGAGCAAGGGCCTCGGCTATGTTATTAGATTCCGATCCGAGACCCCAAGTGAAAGTGGTTTCCAAGAGTCCTTCCGGAGTGATAATAACTTCGTCCCCCCTTACTACCCCATATATATATATACATATTACCCAGAGAAAAAAACCTTTTATTTAGAGAATAAACATGAACTACTCTGACGAGCTTACATAAAAAACCCAGCCTTGCAAGCTTGCAAAACAATCTTAGTGTCTCCTATCACAACATTACATAGCCTTTCTGGCTTCTTTCACAAGAGTTCATTAGTTTACAAGATTTTCATAAGTAGCAATTTAAATCGCTTCATATCGAAGGGTTGATAACCAATCTGCTACTTCTTTTATCTCCAACATTCCTGGTCGATACGTTAAAGCTTGTTTTGAAAGGGTATCAGCTTCTTCGTTCAATTCTCTATATATATGAGCAAAAGATATCCTCCTAAACTATGATTTCAGATTCTAAATTTCAGCAAGTAAATGTTGGAGATGTGGAACTCTGATGTTATCTCTTCCATTTACCCAGTCCACCACAATTTTGGAATCGTCGAAAATTTGAATGTCATGTATCTAGTTGTTAAGGGCCACTTTTAAGGCTGCCCATAATGCCGTAAGCTCTGCCTTGTTATTAGAAGCTTGTCCCATAGCATATTTTATGAGCAACTTTCTCTTTGAAGAAATGTGAATGACTACCCCAGCACCTCCCAATGGTGGTTCACCCTGGTCGGCATCGTCGAAAAAGGCCCATGGAGTTTCACTGTTTATCACCGGACCTCTCATAATTCGTTTTTTGGAGATGACGGTGTTAAGTTTGTGTTCCTGTATCTTATTCATTAACATAGTAATGGTGATGTCAGGAAGAGTCCATGTATTGTTGAAAATAGATCTATTACGTGCCTCCCATATACTGTAAACAAAGAGAACAGGGAAAGCTTCATATGGACCTATCCCTTCATCATGCCACCAAGTTTTAGTTCGTTCCTCCAAGGTTACATTTTTCTTTCATGGGATCTTCCTGCTGATAGCTTTCCTATCACGCCCATCCATATGCTTCCTACATATGGGAAGAAGGCAAACAAATGAGAACTCGTTTCATCGCTCATTTTGCATAGTGTGCATAATCTTGGGCCTTCAAATCCTCTATTCTGCAACATTTCCCATGTCAATAGTTTATTTGAAAAGTCTAACCACATTGTGATAATAGTCTTTAGAGGGATTTGTATTTGCCATAACCTTTTCCACCACCATTGATATTCCCTCACTGTGAGCTCTTTAATTGTCACTTCATATCCTAGTTTGGCTGAATACTGCCCTGATTTTGGATTTTTTGTCCAAACTAGCCTATCTGATTCGGAACCCAGATGGATAAAATTTGTGACTAGTAGATTGAGAAATATATTCCATTATGCAGCATGATCCCTTGTTAGACCAAGTTCTAGGGCAGTTTTCCACTATCTTCGCCCTCTTATGGTCGGATCAACACATGCATCTGCTAAAGAGTAAACTCGTTGTGACCTTAGAAGGTGTAATAACTGTGGAGATAGCATGTAACTTTTTCTTTCCCTAGCCCAAGGATCTTCTCCCACTCTCAACACACACACACACACACAGGAAAGATTTTACCGAATTTATGCTTTTTATAAAGATAAGAGTTATTAGGGACAAAATAGCAAGTAGTAGAAAACATATATTAGTCTTTATCTTTTAATTCAAACCACATAAATAAGTGATTTTGATTATTTTTTTAATTAGCTTAAAATAATTAGTTGATTTGATTTGAAATAACATGCAATTACTCTATACCCACTTGCTCCATATTTTTTTCCTTGTACTAAAATTAAATTAGACATCTTTGTATCAAAAAGTTTATTTTCATCATGCTCCCAAGTTTTGATGAGAGCAATCATGTATAATCATCTTGTACGCAACTTAGATGAAGACCCTTTCCCCGTGGATATCCTTAGTCGATGCATGCAAGAATATTCGCCTATGGCTGTCAATATTTTTTTTCTCCAATAAAACAACTTTCTTAATTATTATAATGTCCACTTTGCCAAAATTCCTTACTTCTTTCATTGTTTTAAGCTATTTACTTAATTTCGTATGATCCTCTAGTATTGAATCTCCATTATTAACAATTTGAGTTCTCTTTGATAGGTGATAGTTATGGAGGATACTATATCTAAGTACGAGGTAATGCAACCTTAATTCACACCACCCTCTTCTTGGTATCATTGTCTTTACCTAATCTCTAAATTTATGGAATCCCCTCTATGTCAATTTCCAACAATGGTTAAATTTTGGATTTGAGAATTGTGAGTGTATTTTATTGATTTATTTCATATAGGCCCATAGTGATTAAGCGTGAGGCCGTTTTTTCTCATTCTTGTTTCAGTTTAAGCAATTTTTTAATTTCATGTTTTATGACGACAAGTTTGAAAGTGTTTCTTTCTATTTCACTACTAGTTACATCTCTTGCATTTATAATGTGTTCAAGATTATGGTCTAACTTGGAGTAAAAATATTCTACACCCTTGAGCCAAAGCTTGTGATCTTACATTAGGTATACTTACATACAGTCAACATATTTTCTTAGACACATGATTTCGTGGTCCCTCTAAGTGAGCTTGGCATCATTGTTTTCCTCCATTATTTGAACTGATTTTCTTTATATTTATTTTATCATCTTCTACTATCGTTAGACTATTACAAATGTCTTATGTTATGTTGTTGAGTTTATTAAATAAATCAAGGAATCCCTATTCTATGATATGCCCTATGTTATGTTCCATATTCTCGACTCTCAAGTCTATCTAGCTAGGACATTCTCCATGCTTATTTTGGACACTCTTTTGGGTATTTTGGGTTAGGAACTAAATGTTTGCATTTTGAAAGATTGGTGCGATGGAGAATTCATTGAAATTTAAAGCTCATTAAAAACATTAAGGAAAAAGACAGAAGAAATAAATGGCATGTGCATGTAACGTAGGTCCACTCTTTAAAATAAATTTTGAACTCCAAAACATAATTACTACTTCATAATTTGTAAAATATACTTCAGTGGTAGATCTATAAATAGGGATTTTTCACTTATTTATTCTCGAGCTACAAATGTATTTCCACTTGATATATCTACAAATATGATTGGTATTGTAGGTATCTGATAGTAGATCTGCCATAATATATTTACCTTACATTAATAAATCCTTTAATGCATTATATAACTTGTTACCCTTAGCCTCAAGGGTTAGGTCAAGTGGTCATGAGCCAGGCACGAGATCTCTCCCCTAAAGTTCATAAGGCCACATGTTAACTCTTTAGATTCCTTGGGGTTAGGCTATGTAATCAAGGCCAACATTTCACCTCGTTTACCACACATAGATCATGGGAAGTACTCAGACATTTTTTCACAAGGTTTTCCTTATTATTATTATTATTATTAAATCTTACTTAAATTCAACCCTTAACCTCTAATATAACCACTTATTATTAACCCTTTATATCAATATATAACATTGAATCCCTATATATTACAACTCTTAACACTTAATATAACCTCTTAGCTTAGTTTAACCCTTGACCTTTAATTTAACCACTTATTATCAAACCTTTACATCAATATAACCTTTAATCCATGTATCTATATCTCTTAAGACATAATACAAACTCTATATTCTAACTTCCCATGCAACGCCCTGACCATTATATGCTCATTTACCTATTGAAATGAAATTAACTGAGGCAAATGAGCATGAGGGCTACTTATTCCTTACCTTAGTTGTTGTCTTACTAGAGAGATAACAATGTTATCAAAATTGGATTCTTCTATTTTTTGATTTAAGGTTTTTAGGTGGCAAATTTTTAAAAGTAAATTAAAATTTGAAACAATGAACCTCATCAAACCTTAGAATTGTCATATCAAGTATCATTGTACCGGTATCTAATTTGATGATTCTAACTTGGTATTGTTATCATAAAAGAAAATTGATATCTAGACGATTAGCAAACTGATAAATTAGTGAACTAAAGAAAAGATAAATGTATTAAGTTTGATGTGTGTGTTTCAATAATAATTATCCTATAACAAACAACAATGTTGATGACTTCATTCTCTTACCCTTTAAAACAAAAATGATGTTTGCCTACATCAATGGCACCCAAGACGCTCCATAATCAAACCTGCTACAACCCACTTTCCATGCCAAAGACTTTATGTATCCATAAACTCCTTCCATGTTCAAGACTCTGTGCACTTGTTGACAATGTTGAGTTATTGGTCCATCGAGAGGAGATACTGAGGTCATTTGGGTTGTCACAAGTTTTCTACTATGCAATGAAGGGAAAAGACATCGCAAATATTGATCTTGAAGTTGATTCCAAATCTTCATTGCTTGTGCAAAATGTTGAATTTCGATGTTGCATGGATTGTTGTTTTTGGGGTTTGTCAACATTCTTCTCATGTAGTGCTATTGGGTATCAATGAAATATTTATAGTAAAACACAAAACATTAAAAAACATAATTTTTTTTATTATAGACTATTTCTATTTGAACATCAATTTTTTATTTGTCAACAACATTCGATAATTAGAATAAAAAATTGTTGCTAGAAGTAGATATCGTACTAAACCCATTATTTTATCCACTTGAGGTGACATATTTTCTTATGGTCCTTAACCCTTCAACTTGAATGGAAAATATCACATCCCCTCCCGTCCGAGAGGACACGACTACGACACTACTGCTATCATTTAAGAGGGGAAATGAGCCCCATAGACATAAACATAAAATTGCATTGAAAAAAACCATACACAGAAACAGTATGCATGCAATTTACATCAGAAGCAATACATTTTATTCAGAGCATTCATCCTGTTTATAATTCATAAAACAAGCAACATTCATCATGTTCAAGCATTCAACATGTTCATGATAAATTATCAATTAAATACATTGCAGAGATTAAACACACAAGAATAATTATCTTGAAAAAGAGTTGTCCGCAGAGCACTGAGGGCGGTGCCAGCATAGCATTTTTGTTCAATTCTACGTAGCACTGAGGGCGGTGCCAGTGTAGCAGTTTTTGTTCAATTTTGTAAAGCACTGCGGACAATGCTGTTGTAAGGGGGAGGGGAATGTAACACCCTGGTTTTGACCCCATTTGCATTAAATTATATGTGATGTAAACATTATATTTAATCATGGTGTGGAGCTAAAGGCAAAGGCCCCACCATCGATTTAGTGTTTTATGTTTCAACAATTGAAATCGATGCTGATGATTATCGTGCTAGCTGATGGCACAATATAATTTGGACATCATGTAAATATGCAATTTAATTAAAATACCCGCAACAAACTATGTCAATGCAACATTAAAGAGATGGGGGCATGATTTCCTAAGGAATAGGGGGAATATTCAAACCCTTGAGCCAATGGGGAAAAGCCAAATGTCAAAGGGAAAAACCATAAAGCTGTCAATTACCTTTTTTGTCTTTTTGCACCCAATCATTCATTTCTTTCAAGAATTTGGTTGAGGAAGTTATTTGATTGGGACAGGAAAGGTATGGAGGTCAAAATTTGAATTGGGAAGACCACCCATTTTGGGAAAAACATGTTTTGGCTTATTGGGCAAGTAAGAGCCCAAAAATTCATTCCTCACCCATAATGCATTCACGTCCTTCATTTTTGCTCACGCGGCTAAAGCTTAGGAAGCTATTTACTTCACGTTTTCTGTAGTTTTCCCATTTTTCTCCATGGCTGGGAAGTTGTTTTTGTGTTGCTGAGTGAGTGTGCAACAAAGATTCACGTTTTGGGTGTTTGTTGAGGCCGCATTTACTCCTGAAATTCCCATAGCCGTTTTTTGATTTTGGGATTTACAATTTGGGTGTGAATGACAATCATTTTTTGTCCTGAATGTCCATGAACATTTTGTGAAATCGATTTTGGTTCCCAGGGTTGTTTTTCCTGTTGTTTCCATTTTCATTTGGCTACCAGGACGTTTTTGTCCATACCCAGCCCTTGTGTTTTGTGGTTCTGTAAATCCTTGTTTGGTCTAAACCAGTTAGGAGTGGAAGAGGCTAGAATTGGCTTGATAAGGCTAGTGAAGAGAGGGACCTCATAGAGAGATCAAGAGGGGCTAGTTATCCCTTTTGCACACCTTGAAGAGCACTAGAAGGGAAGGTATGGCCTGAGGGAGCTGTGTAGCAGTGAATGGAATACTTCCTAGTGTTGGGTAGTGTCAGTATGGTGGAGATCAAGCCAGATCTTGTGTAGGTCTCCATAGCTCTATGGTTGAGCTCACTGGCTGAGCAATTCTCCCTTTTCACTGCCTTAGCATCCTGATAAACCCAACTGTGTTTAGCTTGGCTGAGTTTTGATGTGTTTTTGGCTATGTGTGAGTTTGTTTTTCCCTAGTTCCTTGTGGAAATCATGCCCAACTCGGGGGTGGCAGTGGTGTTGAGAGATTGATGAGCACATTGGCCTATTGTTGGGTGGAACGTTGCAACGACATAGCTGGTTGCGGGAAGATTCTTTTCAGGATAAGCATTTCTTGTACATTTGATTTTTGCAACTGTATTTATTTTATAAATTATTATGAACATGTTGGATTCTTTGATGAATGTATTTTCTTCCACTGTATTTGCAATTGTTATACATCTGCATATGTTTTTATGTTCATGGGGCTTAGATTGCCCGGTTAAATGATAGCAGTAGTGTAGTCGTGTCCTCTCCATTGTCAGGATGAGGGGAGGGGACGTGACAAGGGGAGAGCATGCTTCCATGCTCCCATTGGATAAATTGTCTAGTTAGTTCTCAAGATGGTGTCCTGAGAAGGTGGTCATGAATGCAGATGATCCTTCTTTGTAGCAATTGAACACATGGGATATCAGGCTACGTAATTCACCCATGGCATGTTATTGTCTAAGAAATAATTAGAAATATAAAAAGGGGCACATGATTTAAAGTTGAATAAGGATGAAAATCACCAAATGTGAGCTGATCAATAGTGGCAATGCTTTCATCGGAAGGAAAATGCATCACATGAAAAATGTAAACACAAAAATAATTATAACATATATGTAATCATTCCCAAGTATTATATTGAATTCCAACAAGCCTTATAACAATAAAATTAACTAAGACAATATTCCCACTTAACAATTAAGTAATCGAGGAAGAATCCCCAAGGGTTCACTAGGTCTTCCATCAAAGTCTAGTAGTTTACTGGAAACTAATAGAAGGTTGGGAGAACCCAAACCTTTCCAAGAATATGCATCAGAAGAGTGGGATGAACCAAATATTGCATCGATTCGACCACTTCAAACTCAACACTCTGAAAGGGTAGAGTGGGAGCAGTCTAAAATTGCAGTGACTCGACCACCTTATTGTAATACCCCATGTGTTAAGCCCCATACATATGTAATTTGTAAATGTTTATCATTGAGGCACTTGGTGTCGGAAAAAGGGTCTTTAAGGACTGGGATACATTATTATTATTATTGGTAAATAATTAATTAATAAAAACAACCAAAACACTAGAAACCACAAAAGAGTATGAGAGGTCTTGATCCACGACATCAGGGGGAATGGGGATATTCTCAGTACTTTTGGCACCCTTGTTCTTGGATTTATGGGTTCCACTTGTTGAATGTGCCCCTTTAGTGGTTTTGGGAGGTTACACTTGGTTTTGTAACCCTCACCTACACAAAGGTGACCTCATTGGGTATTTTTAGCTAGTGCAAGTTGCAACTCCTCCTTGAGTAACCTCCTTGGGGTCTGATTTGCCTCATGTGGTCTATAAATCCTTGATTTATCTCCTTGGGAAGGGGTTACAGGGATGGTTTCCTCATTGCCTGGTTGGTTGTTGCACGGTTGTTGTTTCCTAGTTGTTGGTTATTGGTTGTTGCCAATATTGCTAAAGAGTGGGGTAAGCTTGTGAGCTTGGGAACCATCTTTATGCTCTATCATGTGTGTGAATTGGGTGCTAGGAGCACTGTGATATTGTGTTTGAAGCAGGCCTAAGCAACTTTGGCACAGTTCCTCTGTGTCCACTGCTTTTCTCCATGTTGTACCTACACATAAATCCTGACGGTGAATGACGATGTCCTGAAGGACTTGGGTGGTGAAGGGATTACCATTGCACTTGGTAATGGGATGGAAGAGAAAGTAGGAGGCGAGGAATTGAGTTCTAGCTGCTCAAATTGATAATTGAACTATCGTTGAGTGCACCGCTGCCTATGGATCTGTGGCCTGTTAAAATGTGATATGGCTTGGCATTGCCTAAGGTTGGGTGGTATGTGGTCCAATTGATTCCATTTGCACATTAAAAATATAAGTGATTTCTCTTGTGTAAATTGATATCTTTATGTGATGTTTCCATTCCTACAATAGCGCCCATAATGGATGAATCGTTTATTGTTGATGTATATGGTTATGTATTATTGCTTGGATACATATTCGATAACTTAACCCTTTAAAACTTGTACATTGTTCATAACTGTGAGATTTGATCTTGTTAGAATCCTGATATACGTATTCATGAGTCATTAGTTATTTGTTGTGTCTACATTTGCTAATGTGTGCTTGATGGTTGGGATAAAATTTGTTGAATAGCTGGTTATTCTGTTAGTGATGGGATGGTTTTCTACTTATAATTTTGCTGGAAATATTAGTTGTTTCAGATCCAATTCCTTTCATGTTTATTTGCTTATGTTGAACTTGCAAACATGCTCTCAGTGGTTGGACTGATCTACGAACGAATTCGTTTATGAAGGGCCGAAGGTAGAATTTGATGTGTCATACTACCGAACTGCTGAAGGTAGAATCAAGATTGGCTTGTGGAACTGTGGTTTTGTTCCCACTTCTAACTTTTTACTTCTAACTTTCGAGTCAAAGGGTTCCAATGCCCAGTGCATGTGATTTGTCTGGAGTCCTGATGCTGAGGTGGCGATGCCAATGGCAGCATCATAAGGGATGTTGGTCGTTTGTTGTTTGAAAAGTGTCGAATTTCAAGGATTGATGTGCCGACGTTGGGATCGACATAGAATGGTGATGGTTCATCTAATCGTGTGCCAATGTTGGGATGCCGACATTCACATGCTGACGTTGGGATCGACATGAATGTTGAGGAAGATGTTTGGTTTTGTGGTGAGTTTCGATGTCCAACGTCGGAAGAACTGAGTTCCGAGTTCAAAATGTTGGGGCCAGTAATGTGAGTTAAATGTGTTGCTCTAGCGTTCTAATTTCCAACTCCCAATGTCGGAAACATTGAGAAGGTAGGGTTACATCAGGAGGGAAAAAATAACCATTGACACTGTTTAATTATTTAAATTAATGAATTGATTAACTAAATTTAATCAATATTTAAGGGAATTAATGTGTAATTCCTAAGTTTCCACTGTGCATTGACTCCTTTCAGTTTTTTCCCTAGTAAGTGGTTGTTTTTGGCCTTAGTTTTTGGGGTCGTGTACGTTACAAAGTGGTATCAGAGCTTGGTTCTAACTATGTAGCTGTTGGGCCTATTACAGTTTTATAATTTAATCTTCAAGTGCATTTGGAGATTATAAATGTGCTAGTGAAAGAAATTTAACCTCCCCTGATGTGAATGGAATAATTAGAAGCCTCAAGTCAAAGATCATTTCGACTGTATCCTACCTTTTAATTTTAGAAGTTAAGAGATTAAAGGCCAGTTCATTGCATGAATTATGTTTTGTTTTGTATGGATTATGAATTATGTTTTGTTCATTATATGAATTATGTTATGTTTTAGCTTGTTCTTTGTAGATGAATTTTGGGAGTGTAGTAATGTTCATAATCGCTTGGTCGGTTTGCTTGATTTGCAATTTTCAACATGCATGTAATGGATTTTTTATTGTTTTTCTAAAGAAGATTTATGATATGTTTTGTAGAAGTAGTATGATTAATGGATGGACATGTTAATCTGCTAAGATTGATTGAAAAATTAGAACATTGCAGATTTCAATGTTAGTTATTCAAGCAGAAAAGGGGAGGGGTGTTAGAAAACAAGACCACAGAGCAATAACAATTATACAGTTAAATCATTAAACAAGATGAAAAACACATTAAACACATTACAGAGAGACACAGATATAACATGGTTCACCCAAATGACAAGCTACGTCCACACAGAAATTGCCAGTCCTTTTATTACCGTCTAGAAAGATGAAGGGATACAACCTGCAACAATACCACTGCACTTCCTCTTCATGCTCTCACAGTCTCTCTCACACAATCACATAGATTGTTTAAAATGCTACAATACAATACAATACAATACCCAGCCGTATTACAATGATTTTCTTTTATAGGGGAAATACCATGGGTCTGCAAAACTATTGGCCAACAAACATCCCAAAAACAATTTCTCGGGGGTTCCGTCCCCAAACCCCAAAGTGGGGGAACAAGTGTACAATAAACCTGGGGTACAAACATAACTGAATAATATCCCTGGATCTAGAAGACCAAGCTCCACAACCAACAATCTCCCACTTGGAGACTTATCACAACAACTCCACCACTGCTGCACTTGTTGGACTATGCTCTGGACCTTGGACTTGGAAAATTTATTATTTCCACCTTCATGCTTTAAAGCCAACATAAACTGAGCAGGAACTTAGTTTCTCGCTGGTTACACCCTTTGTCAACATGTCTGCAGGGTTCTGGCTAGTATGTATCTTTTCCAGTTTTAACAGTTCTTCATCAAGAACAAATCTTATGAAGTGGTACTTGAGCTGTATATGTTTAGTATTCGAATGAAAGGCTAAGTTCTTTGCGAGATGAATGGCACTCTGGCTATCACTGTACAACCTATTATTCTCCTGCTTCTTACCCAATTCCTTCATGAACCTCTACAACCAAATCATCTCCTTACTAGCCTCTGTAGCAGCAACATACTCTGCTTCTGTTGTTGAAAGTGCAACAACCTGTCGCAGTTTTGAAATCCAACTTACTACTGTTCCACCCATAGTAAACACATGCCCTGTGGTGCTCCTCCTGCTGTCTTTATCACCAGCCATATATGCATCAACATATCCCTGTATAACAGTGTCTAAATCTCCAAAACATAATGCATGAGAAGTGGTACCTCTCAAATACCTGAGAATCCACTGTACTTCTTTCCAATGCTCTTTACCTGGATTATTCATACAACTGCTCACAATTCCCACTGCATGTGCAATATCTGGTCTTGTGCACACCATGGCATACATCAAGCTTCCAACCACTGATGAATAGGGAATCCTGGACATGTAATCTATCTCTTCCTCTGTCTTTGGACACATATCCTTACTTAGTTTGAAATGGCTGGCTAAAGGTGTACTAACTGGTTTTTCATTTTGCATTCTAAACCTCTGCAACACATTCTCTATGTACTCACCTTGAGACAACGTCGATTTGTGATTTTTCCCATCTCTTGTTATCTTGATATCAAGGATTTGCTTTGCAGCACCCAAATCCTTCATCACAAATGATTTAGCTAGTTTTCTTTTTAGCACATTTATATCCTCCATGTTAGACCCTGTAACAAGCATGTCATCCACATACAATAACAAGATAATATATCTTCTGTTATCTAGCCTCTTGAAATAAACACAGTGGTCATAATGACATCTATCATAGCCTTGTTCTGTCATAAACTTATCAAATTTTAAATACCACTGCCTTGGAGCTTGCTTCAAGCCATACAAGCTCTTCTTCAACCTGCAAACCAAATTCTCCTTCCCTTTGACCTCATACCCCTGTGGCTGCTGCATATAAATATCTTCCTCCAAATCCCCATGGAGAAAGGCTGTTTTTACATCTAATTGTTCAATATCCAAATCTTCTACCACCACTAGACTTAAAATAGTTCTAATTTAAGTCATTTTAACAACAGGATAAAATATTTCATTAAATTCTATACCTTTCTTTTGTACAAACCCCTTTACAACAAGTCTATCCTTATACCACTTCTTACCTCCATCTTCTTCCTTCAACCTATAAACCAATTTATTTTGTAATGTCCTTTTTTTTCTGCAGGAAACTTAACCAAATCCCAAGTCCGGTTTCTTACCAATAAGTCTATCTCCTCATCCATGCCTTGCTCCCACTTCATTCTAGTTTCTACCTGCATTGCTTCTTCATAACATTCTGGTTCACCAGAATCAATCATCAATACATAATACAGTGAAGGAGAGAATCGTTTAGGGGGTCTACTTAACCTGGTAGATTTTCTTACGGTTGCAGGAGTTTCAGGTACCTGCTGTTGTTCTTGATTTTCTTGTGTCGTTGGAACTTCATTTTATTTTATTTTAGCAAGCACTGTGTACTCTTTGTTTTCCTTTTCAACTTTCTTTCACTATAATTGATCTTTGTACATAACCTTTTCATTGAATACGACATCTCTAATCCTGATGATTTTGTGATTTTCAAAATCCCATAAGCGATAACCAAAATAATCAACCCCGTATCCAATAAAGGTACATTTCTTAGATTTAGCTTTAAGCTTTGTTCTATCATCTTTATCAATATGGATAAATGATTCACAACCAAAAGTTTTAGAAATGAGTATTTTACATGTTTACCTATCCATGCCTCCTCTGGAATCCCGCCATCCAAAAGCGCTTGAAGGCCCTCTGTTTATTAAATAAACAATAATGTTTAAAACATCAACCTTGCACTTCAATATCAACATGAAGGCCCTGGAATCTCATACACCTTTCACACTCCATGATCATTCTGTTCATCCTTTTTGACACACCATTTTCTTGTGGTGTTCCAGGGACTGTCTTCTCTCTGCAAATCCCATTGCGTGAACAATAACTGTCAAAGTGGGGGAACAAGTGTATAGTAAACCTAGGGTATAAACACAGCTGAATAATATCTCTGGATCTGGAAGATCAGGCTCCACAACCAACAAGGGGATGGAGTCTAATGATGCACATAATCCATACAACTCAAAAGTGAAGTTTGTTGGGCCAAGATAAGGAGGGACAGATGGAAAAAAGAGAAGAACCAAATCCTAATGTCTAGAGGAATCAATAAGGAAATGTAGAGAAGACAATGAAAGTATCATTCATAGGTAAGAACGAATCATGTGCGATCTAAAATAATTGCAAGAAACCACACCAAGAGACAATGTACCAAGGAAAATCGGGAGAGGTCTCGACCATCCTCAAGGAAAACACATCAGACACTATATGCAAAGTAGTCCTAAACGATCCTCAGTCATTTACAAGAAGAGGAGAAATGAATTGGTAGGTGAACTAAGAAGAATGAAGCCTCCAGCCTGTTATGTCAGGAATTTGTTTCTTACATTTTCATGTTTAATTCCCTTTTGATTAAGTTTTCTTGTTCTTTGATTTTATCTTTTCAATTACTATAGGAGCTTTTGTGTATTTACTTTCATTTTTAAGTCTTTTTGCCTTTGGTCTTATTTTGTTTTTTCCTCCTTTGGGTCTTAAAAGGTTATAAAAGGTCATATTATCAAATAATGTGGTCACAAATAGCATTATGAGCATGGTCTTGCATAGTCAGACTTCAAATAACTTTTAAACTGCAGTCAAAATGCCTTAAAGCTAAAAAAACACCGAAAAAATAACACCGAAAATATTCTTGTAGTGCTGGAGCGAAAATTTACCAAAAGCGCGCTACAAGAATATCGCTGCCTTTGGTTTTCCCGATTTTCTAGCAGAATTTTATCATGAGTTCAAACAGTGAATGATTAATCCCGTATTGTGGAGTGTTTACTACGTGTTGGTTAAAGAATTATCATAAAAACAGGTAGTTACACTGGGAAAGGAATAGTGGCCATCGTGAGCCCAGAGGCAGTTGATTTTGACAGGTAGCAGCGTGGTTTGATGTTTAATGAGAGGTCAGTTGTCACTTGCATGCACATTTGAAGACGAAGGACTTAGTGGAGAAAACATAACCGCTGAAAAACTGGATCTTGTCGCAGCAGAACAGAGTGAGGTTTTTGGTTGTTTCACGAGAAATTAGGGCTTCATGATCGTGCTGTCTGCAGCCAAATCGCATTCGGAAGGACACCTGTACATTCGAGGCAATGTGTGTATTCTATGGCGTCAATCTGCTCACTCTGTCTGGTCTGCTATTGAAGAGACTCGATTCTTGGTTTCCCCTGATCGGAAAGGAAGTGTTTTTATCATTCCTCAAAAATAATATCCAGATCAGCCAGGGTGGAATTAACAAGGAAAATGGCATAAATGGAAGTTGGTGAGTATGGGGAAGACCAACTTCGAGTTCTCCTCCTACTAGAAGAAGATCTTCAAAGTGAATGATCACATTGGGGCAGCCATTGCAGGACTCACTGCAGATGGCCGCGTGTTGTCTCTTCACATGAGATCAGAATGCATACATTATAAGTTCTTGTACGACTCTCCCCTTTCCTGTTGGCCGATTGGT
>LPNX010146485.1:451866-469562 GCA_001517045.1 Pseudotsuga menziesii
TTGTGGACTACTATACTTTCAGGCTTATTCAAAGATAAGTGCTGTAACTCTCTTGTACATTTATTGATGAAACTATGGATATATGACTCTTTACCCTACTTTCTGTCTGTGTTGGCTTTATTGTGAGCTTGTTTAGCTTCTTAATTGACAATTTCAGTGCTGGTTAATGTGTGTTTTCTAGCAGTGCTTGTCCATTATGTGTAAACTTCAATACAGGCTTTTTGTTAGATTTTTATGATATATATGCATCTTTATCAGTGATTGTGTTTGATTTAGTTGTTGCTTATCTGATGAATGTATTCCCTGCATGCTCTTGAAGTTTATGACCAAAACATATAAAACAAAAACCCTAAACCCTAGTTTGAATTGATTTTACTCTTGAGATTGTGTTGGCTTGTTCCCCTAGCCTTAGGAACAATTTCTGGCACAAACACAGCCTTTGATGGAGAAGCAAAGCATGGCAAGGAAGCAAAAGCTTGGTAGCTGGGAATGAGGATTTTTTTCCAGTTATGTAAGTAATCACCATACATGGAAGAAGGGTTATCTATCTATCGTTTGCAAGGTATGGCCTCTATTTGGTGGGGTTAGTTACTGAAGTTGAAAAACATTGATGAAGACAGAATCTCATGGAGAAAGTTAAAGAAGTATTTCCATAAAGAGTACCTCTCAAAACATTATTATGACAATAAAATGGAAGATTTCTTTGAACTTAACCCAGGCAATATGACCATGGAATCCTATGAGAAATTACTCTTAGAATTCCTAAAATATGCATATTTTATGAAAGATGAAAAGGTGAAGATTCATAGGTTTCTTAGTGGTTTACCGAAATACTGTAGGGACAAGATTCAATATGATATACCGAAGAACCTTAAAGAAGTTGTTTGGAAGGCCAAGCATTTGTATGATCAAAATAAGAACAAAGATCCACATAAAAAGACTATAAAGGTAAGAAAGATGACAGGCCCAACATCCATTTAGTAATCAACAAGAACAACTAGAACCAAGCAAAGCCAGAAAAGACAAAGAAACAAGACCACTTGTCAAATGTCGGTGATGTAAAGGGAACCACTACTACAGGAATTGTCCTCAAAATGGAGGCAATGCATAAGGGACCAACAACGTCCAGAATGATCCAACTGTTGGAGATCTTGCTTAACTGCTAGTTGTTAAGGCCTTTTTGGTTTCTTAGTTAGATTGGAACTATAGCTTATAAGTTTGTTTTGCCTGAATTTTTCTTGTGACCTTTATGATATTGTCATAAAGTATGTATATGATCTGAAGTCTTTATGAACTTGTTGACTTTATCTCTTTGGGAAAGTATCTCTGTCGAAAGGAAATCTTGCAGAGTATCATAGTAATATTTCATGCATCTTGTTGTAAAAGTATCTTGATAATATTCCCTGTAACTGTTGGTAAAGAATATGCATGGGATTAATTGCTAGAATGCATTTCATGAAGAAAGGATACTTGATGCACTTCGTGATATTGCGTGAAGTAATTGGTGGAGGACTGATGGAAAAGATGTTGTATGCATCTCATGTATCTTGGTAGAGTATGTATATAATGCAATTCATGTGTTTTTCATGCATTTCAAGAAACATAGAATAGGTACCTAATGCATTATTGAAATTGGTTAGAATGTGTTTTGGGTAGATGCTTTTCAAATGCTTCGATTTTGTGTACTTTGGATGTATTTCATGTATCATAGGTGAAGTAGAGTGAAATGAAATCAAATGAATTTATTTCATGATCATGTGATTTCATGGAAATTATTTCACGTATTTTAAATATTTAATGTGATTAATTAGAACTTTATTTCTTGAAAGATGAAATTTATGTTGAACAATACATATATGTTTGATGCTAACCATGTGGTTGTTGCAATGTGAATAAAGTATATTGTATAAGAATATCTTTATATCATGTATCAAATATTTTATACCTATTGTTAATCATATGAGTGAATGAAATATGATTTTTCAGGTGGATGTATCTTTGTTGAATATTGAAGGCCTCATAATGAGGTTTGAAGACCCAGTAATGGGGATTGAAGACCGGCCCTTTCTCGCTTGAGTCCACTCTACTAGTCTCGGTTCTCCCTTGGGTTGTCACAAATGGACATGAAAGTAGGTGGTAGTGGGAAGTATTGTAATTTTAAATATGTTATCTTTCCGAGGCATGTATGAGCATGTATGTGAAAGTTAGAAATATAGTATCTTTCTGAGGCATGTCTGTGAAAGTTAGAAATATGTTATCTTTCTGAGGCTTGTCTGTAAAAGTTAGAAAGTTGTTATATTTTTGAGGCATGTATGGGCATGTCTATGAAATTTAGAAAGATGTTATCTTTCTGAGGCATGTATGGGCATGTATGTGAAAGTTAAAAAGATGTTATCTTTATAAGGCATGTATGGCCATGTCTGTAAAAGTTAGAAAGATGTTATCTTTCTCAGACATGTATGGGCATTTTTGTTATGCTTTTTTAAAGGCATGTATGTAATATGCATCAAGGACGATGCATTATTTAAGGGGGATGGGAATGTAATACCTTGATTGTTAAGCCCCAGACACATGTAATTTGTAAATGTTTATTATTGAGGCACTAGGTTCTGGGACAAGGGTTTTCAAGGACCGAGAGGCATTATTATTATTTTTGGTAAATAATTAATAATAAAAAACAAATGGCACACCGAAAACGACAAAAGAGTATGAGAGGCCTTGATCCATAGCATGAGCGGTGAATGGGGACATTCCTAGTACTTTTCACACGCTTTTGCTTGGATTGATGGATTCCACTTGTTGAATATGTCCCTTTAGTGGTTTTGGGAGGTTACACTTAGTTTTGCAAGCCCCACGTGCGTAAAGGCGCCTTCATTGGTTATTTGTAGCTTGTACAAGTTATAAGTCCTCCTTTTTTGGATATTCGAATTGCCTGGGTGGAGTTAAAATGGATCTTGTATGGTTGAGTAACTGTCCTAGGGTTTGATTTTCCTTATTTGGTCGATAAATCCTTGGTTGATTTCCTTGGAAAGAGGTTATAAGGATGGTTTCTTGGTTTCCTGATTGGTTTTTTCCCAATTGATGTTGTTGGTTATTGGTTGTTGCCATTCTTGCTGAAGAGTGGGGTAATATTGGGAGCTTGGGAACCCCTGTATGCTCTATCATGTGTGTGAGTTGGGTTCTAGGAGCACTGGGATATTGCGTTTGAAGTAGGCCCAAGCAACTCTGGTATAACTCCTTCATGTCCACTACTTGTGTCAGTCCTGGACCTGCATGTAAATTCTGACGATGGATGGCGATGTCTTGATGGAACTGGGTGGTGAAGGGATTACCATTACACCTAGTAGTGGCATGGAAGAGAAAGTAGGTGGTGAAGAATTGAGTCTCAGATGCTCAAACTGACAATTCAACTATCCTCGAGTGCACTTTTGCATGTGAATTTGTGGCCTCAGCTCGGGGGTGGCCTATCAAATTGATATTTGGCTTGGTAGTGCCTAAGGCTGGGTGGTATGTGGTTTGGTTAATACCAGTTGAAAATTAACAGGATAAGTGATTTATCTTGTGTAAATTAATATGTTTATATGATATTTCCATTGTTGTTGTAGTGCCCTGAATGGATGCCTTGTTTACTATTGATGTATATGATTGTGTATTAATACTTGGATGCAGATTTGATAGCTGAACTGTTGGAAACTTGTACATTCTTCTTGACTACCATATTTAATTTCGTTGGAATCCTGATATATGTATTCATGAGTAATTTTATATGTCTACCTATGCTAATGTACCCTTGATGGTTATTATAAACTTTGTTGAATAGCTAGTTATTCTGCTAGTGATAAGATGCAGGATTGGATAATTTTCCACTTAGAATTTTGTTGGAAATATTAGTCACTTCAGATCTGATTCCTTTCATGTTTATTTGCTTCCGTTGAACTTACAAATATGCCCTTAGTGGGTGGGATAATATTCAAGCAAATTCATATCTAAATGACCAAAGGATAAATATGAAGTGTCATAACACCGAAGTATAGAAGGAGAAATAAGGATTGGCTTGTGGAACTATGATTTTGTTTTGACTTCCGAATTCTAAATTCTGAGTTGAATGATTATACTTGAAAGAGCAATAAAAGTGGGTTATGAGGATGCCATGTTTTGACTTTGAAATTATCTACAAAAAAGTGGAAATAAAATGTGGTGGGAGATACACTTTCAAGAAAAGAAGATGGCATTAAGGGATTACTATGTGCTATTTCCATTATGCAATATGATTGGGTGGATGAAGTAAGGACATAATCGAAACATGGTATGAAAGAATGAAAGATCATTCAACAACTACAAGGGGACCATAGTTCACTAGATAAATTTGTGTGGAAGAGTGATTCACTATGGTATCATGATCACCTATATTTATGTAAGACTTATTAACTCAAATAGAAGGTCCTTCTAGAATTTCACACTTCTCCTATAGGAGGACATTTAGGGTTATTGAAAACTTACCACATGATTATGAAGGATTTTTCCTCGGAAGTTATTAAAACTGACGTAAAAAAGTTTGCGACAAAATGCTTGGTTTGCCAAGAGAATAAAGGGGAGAAAAGTAAGTCATTGGGTCTTCTACAACCATTATCCATACCAAGTCAACGTTGGGAAGATGTCTCAATGAATTTTATCACATGTCTACCAAAGTTAGAAGGGAATACTATTATTATAGTGATAGTGGACCAACCCACAAAGTATACCCATTTTCCTCTCTTTCTCATCCTTTTAAAGCAAGTATAGTAGTTTCAATGTTCATGTAAACAATTTAGAAGCCTACTTGGAATCCCTAAGATTATTATAAGTGACATAGATCCAATTTTCACTAGTAATTTTTGGAAGGAGCTATTTTCTTGTTTGGGCACTCAGTTGGGTCACAAATAATATTACCATGCTCAATCTGATGAGAAGGATGAGATTGTGAGTAAATTCCTAGAAGTGTATTTTCATTACTTTGCATTTGATAAACAAACACAATGGGTCAAGTGGTTTCCCTTAGCAGAATGGTGGTATAACACATATTTTCATACTTCATAACAAATGTCACCATTTATGGCACTTTATGCCTATCATCCTCCTTCCATCACTTCATCCTTGCGAAATAATGCTAAGGTTCAAGTTGTTAATGTTTTGAGCAATAATGGAGATTCTTGAACTTTAAAACTTTTATCAATGATATGCTAAGGACCCATAACAATTAACAATTCAATCACACACAATAATTCATCCACAACACAAGATGTACCCTGGTGAAAATCCTCATAACAAAGAGGATGAAAAACCCCAACAATTCTTCAGAGTATAATAGATAGATTGCAGAGAATGAATTTTACAACATAATTAGATTTCTCGATAAGAGAGAATACAAAGCAAAAGAGAAGAGAGATCCACTGTTACAACTGTTATGAACTTGCCATATGCCTAGCATATTAATAACAATCCATAATGGCTGCCATGCAAACCCTAGTGATGGTTGCATGAGAATTATCCACATATGCATTACAATTTCCAATTGCCTTTTTCGAATAATCAATTCATTCATTGAATCTTTATCATGCACAACTAATGTGCCATACCTTTAATCATGGAAATTAATTGATAGTTAATTGTCATTGGAGTGAATTCAATCTCTAACTGGATATTGATCACTTAGTTAACATGCTAACATAAGCGTCATAGTGCAATAACTCAAGTGTTGCATGCAATAGACTTTCTTTAACTTAAGTGACGTCCTTTGATTAACTTAAGCGTCTTCTGTTAGTCTAACTAAAGTGTAAACACTTTAGTTAACTATTCAATATTTCTTTAATCATGTAGTTAACCATTATTAACTGAATCTTGATGATTGATGAACACTGATCTCTTCTTTACTTAACTGAATGTTGATCATTAATAGTTCAACTGATGCTTTAACTAAAGCACTGATTGAGGTATTCATATTTAACTAAAGCTTTATAACTTGAGTTCACTTAGTCATTTGCATGGGAAATTCAAATTCTCTTTCTCTTATAACGTCTATATTACTTATCTCTTTATCTTACTGCATGGTTATGTTGAATCATATATCATATCATATTATACTCAAAAGAATTATCACACATATTGATGATCATATATATTACCCCAGACAATATAGACATATGCTAAAGTAATTAACTCTAGAGGTGATCAGTCTTTAGAGGAGACTTAATAGCTTTATCCATCTTGAATGACCATGATTAGTAATACATCACGTAGTATAACCTCATGACTTGATATAACACAAGTCATAGCTTGACACAACACAAGATATATGGTCTTGATACAACACAAGACCAGTCTTGATACAACACAAGAATATAGAACTTAATCCAACATAAGTTCCACACTTGATACAACACGTCTCTTAACTTACTAAAACATAAGTTTATGAACTTAATACAACATAAGTTATGGACTTGATACAACACAAGTTGCATGGAGAATGAATCATGATTCTGAACTTAATACAACATAAGTTATGGACTTGATACATCACAAGTCTCATGGAGAATGACTCATGATGTTGAACTTAGTACAACATAAGTTCCATACTTGATACAACACAAGTCTCATGGAGAATGACTCCTGATGTTGTACATTTAACACTCCCTCTCAGCGAGGGAGGCATTTTATGCTTCACTAGGAATTTCCTTCCATAACAAGCTTATCTCAAAAGTAACTTAACTTCGTCAGTGAAAACGACTTGTCTACCAAATTGCAATCTACTCATTAGTAGCTATGTATTGAAATTTCATTTTACATGACCATGACTCTGATGAAGTAAAACTTCATCTCAATGTGTTTTATCATAACACACATATGGTTTTTCGGAAATATTGCCTATTAACACCTAATAACTGTAGGCTCAAGTCTTTCACCCTAGAAGGTAGCTTCCCAAGCTATACTACTCCTCAACATGTAGTACTATCCGCAAAACATATTTGCTTTTATAGTACTAGTCGCAATACACTTAGCTTTTGTAGTACTAGCCGCAATTTACATTGCTTATCTCAGGGTAAAACAATAACTGGATAACACAATCATATAATAGGTTTGCCATGTGTCAAATACAATAAAGAGCCTATTCTAATGTACCTTAAAGGCACTCAAACATATTCCTAGTAGTTTCTAAAAAATGGAAACCATGGATTTTAAATCCATCATATACAACATTATACAACAAATGTGTAATATCAGGAAGAAAGAAAGTCTCATCGTTTCTTTCATTCTTCAACATTTGTTGAATTTTTGAATTTTATGCTATCCGTAGAAGTTCTCTATGAGATTTCCATTCTCTGTGATGTTCCTCAAGGCCTAATCACTTTCTCAGTGATTCTTCTCTTTATATTGTAGCACCCCAACTACCTCTCCGAGAGGTTTAATTGTTCTCTGGCAGTCCATACTATAACTCTTCTTGAGTATCAATAGTATTTGAGACTTTAACCATGTCTTTGCTCATATGGATTCTCTCCACAAGGTATCACAACCCCTGACTTCCTGAGTCATGTACCATGATTAACTGGTGGGACTTTATCTGCTGCCACCTGTGAAGACACATCAATACTCCCTCTTCAACTTGAGGAGTTTTTCTATACCAAGCTTGTCCTGTACAAAGGCTTAGTAATAATGCTGGTAATGTTGATCATCTTTGTATATGTACCATGTCTCGGATATAATTGACTAGGAACCTCATAAAGCTTTATTGATTTATAACATGCTTTATTTAAAGCAACATATGTGATCTTTCCTCGATCACTATACTAGTAATATTTCATATATCTTTAAAACTCTATTTCACTGACGAAGACATATTTGAGTCCACATACACTTGTACCAAGTAGGTACCACAACACATGCTTTGTTGTACATGTCTATGTATAGACTGCAAAGCATATAATCGATCATGGGACTTGTGACTAACCAAATACATCTCAACTGACTTGATATCCTTCAAATATGAAATAAGATTTATAAACTTTCAAGTTTATCTTCATATGTGTGGCCATGGATTTATAGTCCATCATCCTGAAACTCTTTAGTCTCTTTTACTGCACATTTTCCTTAACCAAGGAAAACATTTGTCTAGTGACTGCCACACCACTAATCATAAGAATCATAACAAGAGTCTTCAATATAGTTCTCAAATTCCTTTTGAATATGAGCATTATGCATGTCTCCTCTTAACAAAAGATACACCAACCGGTTTTACTATTTCTTCAGGAGCTAGTGAATCTAGATACTCCCTCTCACCATCAGGATGTGAGAATCATAATCTAGGTCCTCCATCATGAAGACTTCATGCTCATCTATGTCTGAAGCTCTTCTTCACACATAAATGCAAATAAGATAATTTAATTATCTTCAAGAGTCTTTACATCTCTCAGAATAGGATTAGGGACTATATTTTGACTTCTCCCTAATACATAGGAACCTCCCAATCTGTTACCAGAAGCTTCTTTCTTCATAGCATCTCGATCTCTTTTAGGATAAGCCATTTGAATTACTCTGCATTCAATATATATCATTTTTACTTGTAGGTTAGGGCATACAGTTTTTCCCTACAAATTCAATCAAGCTATTAACAACCTTGCATAATCCAATCATTTCAGTAAAATGACAAATAACACACACTCACATGCAAAACATTTTAACCATATCTCATGAATTTTAATCACATGAATACTTCAATGTATTTGAAATGGTTCATATTATGTACACATTAAATTTCGACATAACCCCATTCATATTTCATGTAATGTTTTGTAGTTCTATATTAGTCTTATATTTAGGTCTCATGAAGATTTATGCAACCCCTTATTCTTCTTAACATGCATTTTTTATTTACCAATAAATAGAAAGATTGTAACATATGATTTTAATCATGTTCATACCATAACATCATTCATAATACCAGGCATACATATTGATTTTATAAAAGCATATGATAATAAAATAATCATGTAGTCCTTCATTTATATATCATGAATAATCATGCAACTCGATATTCATATCTTTATGAACAATCATGCAACCCAACATTCATATCTCATGAATTAATCATGCAGATCTATATTCATATCTTATGAAACAATCATGCAGCTCTATATTCATATATTATGAAACAATCGTGCATGTTTTATATTCATATCTTTATGAATTTTGCTATTTTTCAATAAATGAAAGATAATCGACATATATGCTCACAATTCCTAATCCTGGGAATATGAATCTCTATACGACTATAATGAAAACATTCAAAAGCATATAGATCTAAATAGCATATAATAAAAAAATGCAAGTACTTATATTTTATTGTTTTGCGTGCTCCCTCTTGATCTATGCTTCCTTGCAGAGATTACTAGAGTCCCTTGGTATTGATCTCTTTGCAAATTTGAGTGCATGAAAGAGGTAGCAAATCTCTGCATGGAGAAACTGGATCTCATGCGACCTAGAGAATGCTCTTCTTTAGGAAAAACTTCTTCCAACGATCATTGTCTTCTTCGGATGATTTCTCAACTCTATTAGGCTCTCATTATACACAAGATCCATTGAATAAGGATAATATCCAAACCAAAAATCCTTGGGTCATTCAACCAATTTGTCTAGGTTTGGAAAGATGAACAAAACATGAATTATGAGAATTTCATCTTCAAAGACCTAATCATATCTCTCAAATAGTTGCGATTTTTTTAATTCCTCTTGTGTTCAAGCTAAATCATCCCATTTGGGAAGTGAGTTTTCAACGGTTTTTTTCTGATTTGTCATGGATTGATAAAAAATGCTCCATGAAATTTGTCTCTCGAAAAGTGACAAGAATGGTGCATATTGACTTGCTCTTTAATTCACCCTTCATTGGATAAAAGTTCCTCACTCACTGAGGTCACGTAGGCATCTAGGTCATGCTCCCTAAGAATGCTTAACACCCTTTCCTTCCATGTGTTGAATTTGGAAGCACCTTTAAGTCAGTCTTCGGGTTAGATGAAGATCGATGACATGGCTCCAAGCTTTTGCTAAACTCCTCAATATCCTGTAGGATTTAGTTTGTGTGGGAAAAACTAAGCTCCTTCACGCCCTTGCTCTGATACCATGTTGATGTTTTAAGCAATAATGGAGATTCTTGAGCTTTAAAACTTTTATCAATGATATGCTAAGGACTTGTAACAATTAGCAATTCAATCACACACAATAATTCATCCACAACACAAGATGTACCCTAAGGAAAATCCTCATAATTGAGAGGATGAAAAACCCCAACAATTATTCAGAGTATAATAGATAGATTGCATTTAATGACTTTTACAACATAAGCAGATTGCCCGATAAGAGAGAATATAGAGCCAAAGAGAAGAGAGATCCAATGTTACAACTGTTATGAACTTGCCATATGCCTAGCATATTAATAACATGCCATAATGGCTGCCATGCAAATCTTGGTGATGTTTGCATGATAATTATCCACACATGAATTACGATTTCCAATTACCTTTTTTGGAATAATCAATTCATTCATTGAATCTTCATCATGCACAACTAATGAGCCATACCTTCAATCATGGAAATTAACAGATAGTTAACTGACATTAGAGTGAACTCAATCTCTAACTAAATACTGACCACTTAGTTAACAAGCTAAAATAAGTGTCATAGTGCAACAACTCAAGTGCCGCATGCAACACACTTTCTTTAACTGAAGTGTCATCCTTTGATTAACTTCAGTGTCTTATGTTAGTCTAACTAAAGTGTAAACAATTTAGTAACTATTTCATCTTTCTTTAATCACATAGTTAACCATTGTTAACTGAATCTTGTTGATTGATGAACTCTGATATCTTGTTTACTTAACTGAATGTTGATCATTAATAGTTCAACTAATTCTTTAACTAAAGCACTGATGGAGGTATTCATATTTAACTGAAGCTTTATAACTTGAGTTCACTTAGCAATCTACATGGGAAATTCAAATCCTCTTTCTCTCATAATCTCTTTATCTTACTGCATGGTCTATGTTCAATCATTTATCATATCATATTATATTAAGAAGAATTGTCACAAATACTGATGATCATATATATTACCCCGGACCATATAGTCATGTGCTAAAGTAATTCACTCTAGAGGTGATCAATCTCTAGAGGAGAGTTAATAGCTTTATCCATCTCGAATGACCATGGTTAGTAATACATCACATAGTATAACCTCATGACTTGATACAACACAAGTCATATCTTGATACAACACAAGCTATATGGTCTTAATACAACACAAGACTCCTGAACTTAATACAGCATAAGTTACAGACTTGATACACCACAAGTCTCTTAACTTAATACAACATAATTTTCTGAACTTAATACAACATAAGTTCTGAACTTGATACAACACAAGTCTCATGGAGAATGACTCCTGATGTTGAACTTAATACAACACAAGTTCGAGGCTTGATACAACACAAGTCTCATGGAGAATGATTTCTGATGTTGTACATTTAACATAAGTAGTGGAGGATCACATACAACACTAACAAGAGGTTCTTCAACTATTGAAAAAAACTTGGATATAACAAAATTAGGATGAAACAACAAACATATGAACATCGCTGTGAAAATAAATTTGAAGTGGAATATTGTGTATTTTTTTATCCTACAACCATACAAATAGATGTCCATCAAGCATAAAAATAAGAACAATAAATTGGCACCCATGTACTATGGTTCCTATAAGGTATTGTAGAGGGTGGGAAGTATGCCTTACAAACCAGAGTTGCCTCCATATTCACATGCACATCCAATATTCCACGTTTCTTTCCTAAAAAGGGTTATTGGTGACAAGATCCTACTTTAGACTATTTTACCATAGACGGATGAAGAAGGCAAATTAATACTAGAACCTGAAACAACCCATTAACACAAGTATAAAGCAAATAAGAGATTGAGAAATTACCGAGTACCTCATCAAGTGGAAGAAATTTCCAATAGAAGAGGTGACATGGTAAGATGAGTTCTTCATTGAGAAATATATAGACTAAATCAAGAGTTGAAGACAACACTGGTTTGAAGGGGAGGGGAAATTTAAGCCCTATATATTGTGACATTACATTTCTCTTATTATATTAGTATTATATTCATTGGTCGACTTGGAACTTATTTGTAATTGTACACACACACACACAAAGGAGACCTAGTTTTAGGATCATGTAATCTAGTATTGTATATTTGGTACATTGTATAAAGAGGTTTCCCCCTTGAAGAGGCTTCTTATTCATCTCTTTTTTTCATTCTTAAGGCGTTGTATTACTCTCTCTTTCTCATTTTATGCTCTTTTGGGGAATTTGGTGCATAAAAAATGAAAAACACAAGAGTCCCCTGGTTGGCATCTCTAGGAGCATCACCCATAACTTATGATTAAGAAAAAAACACAGGTCTTCTCCAGGGTAAAAAAATTACAATCAACACAAGCTTATATAAGGTTCTCTAAGATTAATCCATGTAAACACACTCTTCCAAAATCCAAACTGGGGTGATTGAATCCTAAGTCCAACTAGCAAAGAGTTGAAAAGAGGGCCTTCCAAAAATCAACTTGGGATGATGAGGGCCCAAGTCAAACTAGTGAAGGTGTAAGAGACACTTACGCTAACTCTCTTCTAACAAACCCAAATTGTAAGTACCCTCATGGAGATAGGAATTCACTAATGTAGTTGAGGAAAAAGTTATTTTTTGTCTCAATTACTACAAGCACTTCACACTTGTAGTCACTTGGGTGAAAACCTAAAGAAAGGCCACAAAGTTTACAAGTTAGTGGCATGCAATTGGGTGGAATAATCACAAGTTATATTTTTGCGTATGGGTAGGGAACTTAATTCTAGACCCTAAAATCTAGTGAAAATATTTCACCTTGGGGACTTACCAAGTCTACCAAAGCTCTTGCAGATGCATATCCCACCATACAAAGCTAGAGGGAATAATATCTATGCTTGTTTAGCTTGACCTTGTGTTTGATGAACATGTGAGGCACACTTTTATGACAAATTTATTTGCGACAATTGGATTTATGCCACTCACTAATGACTCAAGTTTCATTTTTCACAGCCTTGGAGAATTGACTCCAAACTTGTACCAAGACCCTAAAACCTAGATTATTGCTAATGTTTAATCAAATAAAAACATGTCTAATTCATTTTAGTTATGTTGCTCTCAATAGCTATTTCTACTCAAACATATGTGAAAGCAAGAAAAATATGATGTTCTTAAATAAAAAAGACACAAAAATAAAACTTTCAAATAGAAAACATTGCTTTAAACTTTAAAAGATATATTTAAAAATAAAAAAAATTACGAGAAACATAAGAACCAAGTAGAACCATTTCAAACCATAAATGTAATGCAATTTTTTGAAGAGATTCCTGAAAACCAAAACGAATCAATTGTTTTTTATTTTATTTTCATGTCGATAAAAGCAATATGATATTTTCCTTTAAATGCAATCACTTCCAATTCCATTTAACCACCATGAATTGGAACATGGGAAATTTTGTTTTTTTCAATATTCATTTTTTCTTCTTCACATCATGGGAAACATCTTAAAGGAAATTTTGATTAGGTTTGTAGTCAACAAACAAAGCCTTTAAGTGTCTAGGGAAAACCCATAACTAGATTTGCAAATATTGTTATTTTTTTGCACTTTATAGGATAAAAAATGAGCATTTTGAATAGATACGTGTTTTCCGAGAGGGAAAGGACTGTGTATAATGTTTCATATGTTATTTTTAATAGGAAAAACAAGTGTATATATGCTATTGTACTTAAGGAATCAAACATATGCACCCTAACAAAAAAAACACAAAACAAAATTGCAATTTTCAGAATCATTTTTTTCTCCAATTTATTACAAGAACATTAAAGGTGTTTGACACCGATAAATGAGCAAAAGGCCTAATTAAAAAATATAAAATCCCTATAATTGAAAACCACACCCTTCCAAACATGCAAAAGATTAATATTGAAAATCGAGAAGTTCAAACAAATTGCAAATTCCTGCCTTACAAGATGTATACACTCTTTGAAATAAAGCAAGAGGGGATTTTGGATTAGATGCACTATTTTCTTTTTATCAGTAAGGACAAAAGAGTTAGCAATGTTGGAGCTCTGCCTATTCTCAATTACCTTCATGGTTTTTTTGATGGGGCAACAAATCTCAAGCTAGGTGGAGCTGGTGTTTTTCTTGGACTCAGTTAGTCTCACTCCTTTCGTTTAAAAATGGGATGTGGTTTAAGTACAAACTCCATAGCGGAACTACTTTTCCTCTGGGCATTATTATTCTTTGCAACTTCAATTGGAATCCCCACCCTCTATGTTTTTGGGGACTCGTCTATAGTTATCAACTGGGCAAATGACAAAGCTGCTCTCACAACACTGGATCCAGACTACTTGTGCAAGAATATCACTGTATTAAAATCCTCTTTCCTCTCTCTAGAGTTTCAGCATGTCTTCTGGGAACACAATTAGAAGGCATACTGTTTATCCAAGGAGGCGCTCTCATTGGCCTCTGGTCTCTTGTCCTTCACATAATTCTTTGAAGGGAACATTATTGGGGGAGGTGAGATTAAGGTCTTCTAAAATATCACCATATATGTATTTCATTGTTTAGATTTTTTAGCATGTCTTTGGCATCATTGTATGTGTATAGATGTCTTCAGTCTCCATGGATGAAGGTCATCACTTATGATTAGTCGATTCCCCGAGTGCCTCCCTAGATATGCTGCCTAGGTTCTTTTTGTGTTCTTGATGGACATGCCAGTCTATCTCTTTGAGATAAGTGGGGTTTATGCAGAGATTTGGAATGACTAGCTTTATGCCCTGTCTGCTCTGTTCAACTGTTTGAAAGATCCTTTGATATTCTTGTGATGTAAACACTATCCTTTGATTCAATTGAATATCAAGGCTAAGTTATTTTTCTTCTGAAAAAAAGAAGCAAGGTGCATTAATTCATGTTTTATTGAGGGAAATGTGTGTATATATTCTTATATTCATAAAGACGTGTGCATGAGGCTTAAGAAGTGTGAAACAATGAAAAAAAGGTGCTTGAAAACTTTTGAATTCTAGTTATACAATAAGCAATACAAGCAATCAACAAAGATAACATACCAAATAAGATTTTAAGGATATAAAATAAACATAGGAAACCACTGAAAATAAAAACTCAATGAGTTCATTTTAATATGGTTGCCACATATTTGTAGGAACTTGTCCTAGTGTCTTAGGTTAGGTCATTGATAGAGTAAACCAAAGATAACAACAAGAATATTTATGAATTAGTTAGAGATGAATGAGGAAAAGTACCTTTGGATAATTCGTGGGAGAGAAGAGAGAAGAGGGAATGAAAAAAAGAACAAAAAAAAAGAAAAAAGAAAAGAAAAAGCGTAAAACCACAAGTGGTTTAGAAAAGTAAAAAAAACAATAAAGTAAAAAAGGAAGAAGAAGAAATAAAAATAAAGTTTGAAAACAAACGTTAAAAAGAAAAGAATAATGAAGTAAAAATATTTATCACTATATTTAAAAACCATAGTTTGTAATAATATATATTATTATAATTTCGTTTAAACCCTAAATTCTCATCTTCCAACAAAATTATAATATTAGAATTATTGTTATAATATTTTAATTTCCCCCAAAACTGTATATATAGTTTATAAAAACAATAGTGATAAATAATATTATTAATTAATTAATAATTATTATCATTCTGAAAAAATTGAAGATTTTGTATAAGACAAAATGGTATTCGATGTAGGCATCTATAAGTTTTTTAAAAGAGATAAAACAACTCAAGAAGTTAAAAATGAATTAAAAGGGGAGATGGAAGAAAATAAAAAACAAAGATCTTTAAGCAAAAATATTAGTTATCAACATGGCAACGCAAGTTCTTCATGAAGATATAAAATAATCGGTTTAAGAAATGAAAATGTTGATGATATGACGACAAGAAGGATAATCTAAGAAGCATTTGGACAAAGAACAATCATGGGCGCATGCGCCCTACTCCTCAAGTCAGTTGAAAGATGAAAAAGTAGTCATGCCATATGTATCTTCAAGCATGGAAGAGTAGGAAGAAACTTTCGATGATATTGATAAATGACAACTCAAAATCACTCATGCACCTATGCCAGAACAAAAAACACATGCATTGATTCTCTACATCCCCCCTCACAGAAGATTCATGGAATCATAGGTAAAGAAGGATAAGAACCATCGTCTGAAGTATAAGACACAAAAAACAATGCCTAACCATAACCACCGTTCAAAGTACAAGTCTCAAAATAAGATGCAAAATCATGCACAAGTTCTAGAAATTTTTTGCAGCTTCACACAAGGAATGTAAATGAGTCGTATAAATCGTCTAGCTTACAAAACCATAAAATCACTGAAAATAACTCGTGAAAATGGCTCATGAAGCTCCAAAACAAAGTCGGATTGTAAGCTTATCTCATAACCCAAACCAAAGCCAAGTACATGATAATAAAGGCAATAACACCAACGATGAAACAAAATTTGTAGAGGACAGTGATAAAGCCCACAGTATAGAAGATCAAAATGAACCTAAAGAAAAATTGCTTGAGAATAGGAATGGCAAAAAGATAGATGCATCTGATGACAATCCTGATGCCAATGCCAATTCTAAAGAAGATGGCGATCTCATAAATTGTAACAATGAAACACCAAATGCTAATGAAGATATACATTTTTTACAGGTTATTGGAACTCCGAATGTTCGAGATCAAATGGTTCCCAAGGAACAACGAGAGACAAGGTATTCAGATAAAGATAGGAATATAAATCATTTGAATATTTTTAATCAAACACCAATTGATGAAATAAATACATTAAAGGGCACTTCATCCTTAAAAGTATGTGACGAAATTGCAAATGAAAACTCCTTAACCAATCAGATTTAATTAAGTAAGTTGTTAGTAATTGCCACTACATATAAGAAGATCATAACAAATGTAACTGAATATCCAACCATGATTGAAGATCCATCGATCAACACTAAAGAATCTATATTTAAGATATTAATCAGTGACATACCAAAGAATGCAAAAATACCAGGATTCAACATGTCGCCACAAGTTCATCCTGAAGATATCTGATTGAAAACTCAGTTGAATACTTCCTATGGTCATTATTGTTTTATCTACAGAATTATATGCATGAAAAAATTTGAATGGAAATGTGACCAACTATTTCAGGAATTATTAAACCGTGGTACCATTATTCGTGGTAAGAGTTCATTTGTCAACTTCGATCACACCTATGAGTTTCTTAGAGGGAATTCTGTCAAGCACAACAACCCTGTGAAGTTACAACTAATCAAGCATTTAAGAACTTTAAATTAAGCGCTCTTTACACAAGATTCGTGGTCGAATCTTTTCAAGGCTAGATGACCCATAATAAACCTAATTGTTTATTATGAGTGATATTTCATAATGCATTTATTAGTTAGAAAAATTAACTACTAATTATTAAGCGACATGTCTATTGATACATGTCACTACCAATAGGTCATATTTATATTTGGCCATTTCTATTATAAAGGCATCGTTCAATAATCAAATATATATATATATATATATATATATATAT
>LPNX010146485.1:478323-567234 GCA_001517045.1 Pseudotsuga menziesii
ATTTTGATGGCGATAAGGAGACAGGAGTATCAGCTTCTGGATACACTATGAGTCTTGGATCAACAGCTGTCTCATGGAGATCACACAAATAGTCAGTTCCAGCAGATTCAACAACAGAAGCAGAATATGTGGCTGCAGCTGAAGCAACGAAAGAAATAGTATGGCTCAGGAAGATACTTGAAGATTTGCAAGAAAAACAAGAAAATTCCACTCCATTATTGGTCGACAATACTTCTGCAATCAAGCTGGCTAAGAATCCTAGATTCCATGATCGAACCAAACACATCAACACAAAGTATCATTTGATTCGACATCATGTAGAGGCCAAGACAGTCCATCTTCGACATTGTTCCACAAGTGATCAAATTGCAGACATCTTCACCAAAGCGCTTGGATGAGAAAAGTTTGAAAGATTCAGAAACATGCTTGGACTTACGAACACCCCTTCGGATTAAGAGGGGGATTGTTAAAATATAATCCGTAGGGATTATATATTGTAAATAAATATATAAAGAATAGGAAGCTGAACAATTACGTAGGAATATGGATAGGCCGGTCGGAATCTCAACCACCGCCTGAAATGTATAAATATATGCATTGGCATTGGAATAATATTGAATCAGGAGTTATACCTAACAATAATAATGTCCTTCCATATAATTTTCTTCTTTATGACCTGCCACAAAGACCAAGCCGCCAATTATTTACCAAACAAAACAGTGTCTTTGAGTTCCCACCCACCCCATTTTTTGGGCAAAGTAATATGCTTCCGCTTCGCCAAGTGAAGTCCGCAATATTCCTGGAAACCACACCGTAAAATATTAAACACATTTTGAATGGAATCCAAAATACCTTTAAAGTAATAGAGGCAAACAGGTGCCAATAAACATGGATTGCCTCCAAGATGAATTTGACTAACACCTTTCTTCCAGCTCAAGATAAAAATTGATTACCAGAGAATTGAATCCATTTTTCAATCCTTGCAATGAGCCACACCCATTCAACTTTTTGATACTTTTTATATTTCTGATAGAAGTATGGATATCTGAATTCAATCTCCAAATCACTAAATAAGCATGAAATATTATTTCGAATTGGGTTGATAACAACATCATCCATTGCATATGTGAAGGAAGCTGACTTACATTTATTAATAACCATGTCTGTGGCAAAAAAATAAGAATCTAACACATCCAATGATTTTTGAATCTCCCACTTGGTGTGCAAACCCTTCGAATAGTTTCCATATCCTCACATATAATCTAAATATACCTTAGATAGGTGTTTTTCAATGGTAGAAGGACTCATTCATAGACCTTGAGTCCACAAACTTACATTTAGGGCCCAAGGCTTGGTTTCTTCTCCCGACCATATTTAGGCCCTCAACACCCATACTTTGTGTTCATAACCCAATAATCATAGTTGAATATTCTCATATAGAGGACAAATATCCTCTTAATATGTTATATGTAGTGGTTTTAGGTTTCATTCTTAGCTCTCGTGCCTTAGCCGTTTCCTTTAAGAACTAGGACTTGATATTTGTCCTTAGCTTGATGTCATCCACTAGGGGAATATTAGGGATGTTTTGTGTTTTTAGACATCATTATGGGTCCGAAATTCATAGAATATTTTTTTAGGTCATGAGGCCTAAGTTTCCTCCCTTGACCATGTCCATGGTACCAATATCCATACCTAATGCTCACAACCTACTAATGGAATCAAGATCCATAATCAAAGGCAAATGATACTTTCAAGAGGTCAAGTGTGGTTATTTAAGGCAGTATTCATGGCATACGATGCTTATAATACTTTCTTATAACCTAACACTCTAGTTTTATACCCTAACCATGTCCAAGGTCCTTACATCCATACCTGGTGCTTAGAAACTTCTAATGGAAAACATTTCCCCACTTAAAAATAAAGATAACCTAGGGAGTTCATGTGTGATGCCTCAGGATGATTTTCTTTGCCTTTGATATCTAGAATATTCTTTTAGAACATACAAACCAAATATCCTCCCCTAAGCATGTCTAGAGCCCTCAAGCCTATGACTAGTGTTAAAACCTCATAATGACACATTATACCCATAACTTGTAGGCTAGGAACACTCTTTGGAGACCATGGAGGTGGTTCAAGGTGTTGTTTAGCTATGGATTCTCGAACATTCTTTTACTGGTAAAGGATTTGGTTTACACCAATGTTCATGTCAAGGATCGTTGACCCATACCTAATGATGAAAACCATCTAAAGGCACTAACATTCCAACTTGGAGAGAAAGGATTCCATCGAAGGTCAAGTTTTTGATGCATTATTTAGGAATTGGATGCCTTAAAACTTCCTTTAGAACCTAAGGCATGGTGTTGTGTAATAACTCCAATGATGAATTTTTCCATTCATGTGAATGTTTCTAAGTACGAGGAGTGACATTTGAGTTTCATCTTTGAAGAGGTCCTTTGGACTTCATGATTTAGTTTCTCTAAAAATTGAAAAATATTTAAAATGTTTACACATTCATTTTAATCTTGTAGGATTAGGTATCCAACTTTTCAAGATTCTCCCTTTCGAGTGCTTTGGTGAATATGTTTATAATTTGCTCATTTGTGGAACAATGTCTCAAATGAATTGTCTTAGCCATTACATGATATCAAATCATATGGTATTTCATGTTGATGTGGTTTGTTCGATCATGGAATTTGGTATTCTTAGCCAACTTGATTGTAGAAGTGTCGTCAATTATTAGAGGAGTTGAATTTACCTGTTTCTCCTGCAAGTATTCAATTAATTTGCTTGAGCCACACCATTTCTTTTGTTTCTTCTGCGGTAGCCACACATTTTTTCTCTGTTGTAGAATCTGTTAGAACTGATTGTTTGCATGATCTCCAGGAGAGAGCCGTTGATCTAAGGATCATGAGGTAGCCGAAAGCACACACTCCAGTATCTTTGTTTCCAACAAAGTTTGAATCAGGATACTAATTAGAGGAATTTTCAACTCAAAATGGGCCTTTCAACCCTAATTCAAATTCCATGTCATCATGCATTAACCAATGAAATTTCTTTAAATTTGAAATATCGTATAGGTATTAAACAATTTTTTAATATAAATTTGGGGATAAGTGAATTTTTTTAATAATATAATTTGTCTACCCTGCCCAAGGTGCTCGAAATTATCTTGGATATTGAAAATGAAACTAACATGCTAACCTATTTTAGGTAATACTTCTCCCATATATAATATATAATAGTAAAAATAATTAATATCATAACTAATATATAATAATATTACTCGGTCCAATAACTTTAACTTAGTTAAAAAATATTACTCGGTCCAAAAATAGTAATGGCTCAAATAATTTTAACTCGATAATATATAATAATAGTAATTAATATTATAACTAATATATAATAATAATATATTATAATTAATATTTTTATAATAATGCCAAAATTTCCATCCAATAACTTTTAACTAATATCATAACTAATATACCCATCCATATTTTAGGTAATATGTGACCAATAAATAATATATCATAGTAAGAGTAATTAATATTATCTAATATTTCATAATAACCATGAAAAGTTGGGTTTAAACACTTTTAACTAATATCATAACTAATATACCCATCCATCATTTAGATAATACATGACCAATATATCATAGTAATACTAATTAATCTTATAACTAATATATAATAATATTATATTAATAATAATATTATACACCATGAAAAGTTGGGTAAAATAATTTTTAAGATGGAATTGTGTATTTAATTTTATTTCCTTATTTTGGGTGAAAACACTACATGAAACTTCGCCCTCATAAATTGATTTTAATAAAAATTGTATATTTAAGATAGCTTTGATAAAAGTGAAACAACCCTGGCAGCTTTGATAAAAGTGAAATAGTATAAAAAATTGCCTACATGACATTTTTTCATCATTTTCCTTAGGAGGCCCATTTTTCATCCATATTTCCTCTAATTGAGCCCAATTAGTTTTAAGTCATCCACCTTAGAATAATTGAGTCAAAAATCTTGAGTCCCTTTCAAATATTTTAAAACTCTTTGGCAGTAGACCAATGTCCTTCAAAAGCTTTTTGCATGAACCTAGAAAGGATTCCAACAACAAATGAGATATCTGGTCTGGTGGTGGTAAGGTACATAAGACTCCCTACAAGCTATATGTACTTGGTTGCATCCTCAAATACATTCCCTTACTTTGATGCGAGCTTCGAGTTCTGTTCCATTGGAGCAGAGAGAGTATTACATTATGTCATGCCAAACCTGTTCAATAATTATCCAATGTATTTCTTATGGGAAATGAATATGTACTTGGGATTTTGAGTGACTTCAATTCCCAAGAAGTAGTGAAGGTATCCCAAATCTATCATCTCAAATCCTTTTGTTAATTCTTTTTTTTTATGAATTCAATATAGATTTCATTGTTCCCTATCATCAAAAGATCACCTCCATACACCACAAGATATACAATAGATATCCCAACTTTCTTTACAAACAATGTTGCATCATCAAAATTAAAATATTTGAAATTTAACTTCTAAAGATTCTTGGTTAACTTTTTGTACCATGCACGAGATTCTTGTTTGAAGCCATACAATGACTTGATGAGTTTACATACCTTTTATTATTTTCCCTTAAAAACAAATCCTTCTAGTTGAGACATGAAGACATGCTATTTCAAGTATCCATTTAAGAAAGTAGTCTTCGCATCCATTTGTTGAAATTTCCACCCATTATGTGTAGCCAAAGACAATAAAGTGTATTTGGAAGCCCATTTTGTTGTGAGGGAGAAAGTATCTTCATAATCAATGCCTTCCTTCTTTGCAAAATATTTTTCCACAAGCCTCTCAGTTTGTGCTTGTCAAGTAAGCCATATGATATACACCTGTTCTTTTATACCCATTGGTATCCAAGTGGTTTGGTTCCAAATGAATGGTCCCCTAATTTCTAGGTCCCATTCTTAATGAGAGAATCATATTGATTTTGCATGGCTTGATTCCACTTATCACGATCACTGGATTTTTTAGAGGAAGTTTGTTCAAGGTTAGCAAATAAAGTCAAATCACAATCATACGAGACATCCATATATTCTACATCACCTGAATTATTTGCATCTCCTCCATCGTCTTGTTTGGTCAAAATTCTCATTATCGTCTTTCATAATTCATCTGGATGGAAAATTTTAAGTGTCTTTGTGACCCACTTCAGGATTTTCCATGAAGGTCTAGGTTGATCAACTGGTGGTGCTCCACTGTCTCCAAGAGTCACTCTTTCAATCATCTCAATGACATCATCCAATTGAACCTCCTATTTTGGTGAAGTGGTAGGAACTTCTTCATGAGGGGGTGATGGTGTTGCAAAAGGAGATTCCAAATATTGATCTGATATAGAGATCCCCCCTTCAAGATGTGGAATATCATTATCAACTTCACGAGACGTCTTTACATGGGTAAATTTATCCATATGATCAATACGCCTCTCAATAAACTCTCATTTCAATAAAAACGACATCTATGGAAATAATAAACTTTTTGTTTACCTCTCATAAATATGATACGCCTTGGTGGTATTTGAATTACTCCAAGAAAATGCACTTCCGACTCTGTTCACCAAGCTTGTTTCTTTGTTCCTTTGAAATGAAGGCATAATAGGTGGAACCAAAAACCCTGAGAGGCCTCACCAAAGGAATGCAACCATGCCACATTTCATGTAAAGTTTTGTTTTCAAGAGAATGAGTTGGAATGATGTTTCCCAAATAAACTAAACATAAATCTAAATCACCCCAAAACATCAATTTCATTTTCTTGAAACATAGCATAGAGCATACCATATTTAAGAGAATTATGTTCATTCTTTTTGCCACACAATTCTATTGAGGATTATATGGAATAATAGTTTGATGCCTAATCCCATGTTGACAAATATATTTTTCAAAATAATTAGAAGTGTATTCTTTTCCATTATCAGTACGACGTGTGCCAATGCAAGATTGCGCTTCATTTTTAATGTATCATACGCTTTGGATTTTTGTTTTAATAAATAGACCCAACACATCTTGGTGTAATCATCAACAAAGGTCATGAGACATTTATTACCATTTGCCTAAGGAATGGGCATGGGGCCACATAGGTCAAAGCATCTCAACTTTAACTCTCTACATGCTCTGAAATTTGACTCATTAAATGTTTGCTTAATATGTTTGCCAATAATATAAGGATCACACTATTTCAACTTCTTTGGAATGGTGGGAAAAGAAAAGACACCATTCTTTCAAAGACTATTATAGTTGATTTTTCCATGTCTAGCATGACATGAAATACTTGAAGACAATGTACCTTCTTCATGCTAATATAGGTAGGGAAACTTTTGAGCTCTTGCAGATGTTCCTTTCAACTTTAATATATTCCCATATTCACATCTGGTCAAGATGACCTGGTTGTCAAAGGACCTCCTTATATCTACTATACCATCCAATATGTGGATGAAATGGCCTCGGTGTCGAATGTGCATCAGAGATAAGAAGTTTCTCTACAACTCTAGAATATAGAGAACATTATGCAACAAAAAAATAGGGAATCCAGGTAGTTTGACCACAATGGATCCAATTCCCTTGGGATTAAGTCTGTACGTTTTGCCAACTACACTATCCCATCTACATTGTCGTTCAATTCTTAATTTTTATTTTTATAAAGGTCACGTGGGAGGGTTCATTGGTGTAAAGAAACCATGTATCTCTCCAAGAAGCAAATGAAGTATTGGAAGTAACTTCATTTAGTCCAACATTACAATGCACAACAATAAAGTGAGGAGATTCAAGAGTGTTACCAATATCTTGAGTTTTAACTTTGCCTTCTTTCTTTTTGTCATTCTTATCTTTTATTTCTTCCCATGGAGCCCAAGAATAGTTTGTATTAGGTCCATCCTTGCTGCAGTGAGTACACTGACAATCATATCTCTTACCTTGATTATGTCCACCCCGTTCCTTTGAAATTCTTTTGTCCACATCCTCTTTTACTACCTTCTCCTCTAGAAGAATCATTGGATTGTTTCTTCTCTTTCTAAGTAAGACACATAGTCTCTCCAGTATGCTAAGTTGTCTTCTTTTCGAATTCTTTCTCACATTCTACAATATTCTCCGCCAAAGCATAATATGTGAGGGACCTCATTTGACCACTAGCTTGTAGGGACTTAAGGTAGTGTGAATATGTAGGATAGAGGGCCTTGATAAAGGTTGTGAGAAGAAGGTCTATAATTACTCTAGTGGCATCAATGTCACGAATGATGGATTTGATTTCAGATGGTAAATCCATGGGGTCATTTTCCTTCAACTCAAGGTTGAAGAGCTTCACCAACAATTGTATGATTTCTAATTCTCAGTGCAAGTCAAATAAACATTCAATTTCTTCAAAGAACCATACGTGTCTTTAATAGACAATATACGATGACTCACCTCTTAACTTACAGTAGCAACAATCAATGCATATGCCGTCATGTCTTTGTTCTTCCATATGACATGCTCTTTATCTGTTGTAGGTGGTTTTGGTGCAGTAAATATAGGACCATACATTATCTCAACCGTTTCTTCTTCACAGACTCCCTCCCAAGGTAATTGAAGATGACCATGTTCTTAATCTTCATCAACCATTCTAGGTAGTTATCATTTTCGGTGGGAATTGTAGGTCTGAGTCTCTGCCACTGTTTATATCCCAATACAAAAGAATGACAATATATGCAATACACTACTCTTTACACAATGTAGGTCTAAGTCTCTGCAGTATAATAATTTAGAATATGCACTACAAAACTCTCATGCAAGTTTACAATATCTACAAAATAGCTTCTAAACAGTGTAATCAAGATAATGAGAAAGATAAATTATCATCACAAAAAATTGGCATGCAGCTTCAAATACAATTTTAACATATCTACAAAGCACACCCATGCCAATGTATGAAGGTCAGACCTCAAAAAATTCATATGCATCACATCTACAGAAAATAAACCTGTTGAAATTACAATGCACACGGTATCGATGCAATAATCCACTCACAAGTAATGTTAAATCTAGGCAATTCGCAAGTCGTGGTCACAGGTTAAACACTTTGGTCACAACCACTCGTGTTATGGTTTTATTTCCCACTTTGGTCGCCATTTCTCATGGTTTACAAAACTCCTCTTGTAGACTGTGTAGTGGGTATAGACTATATCTAGATAATCTACACAAATGTGGGTGTTAGGAGTCTCAAGTCACAAGTTTCCTACTAACACTTCATGTAATGCTTAACTCATTGGTATCTTCTTCAACCAGGTCATGTAATAGATATCTTTATTCATGCATATTTATTTTAAACAAATCACTCTTCCACACAGCCACAAGTAACCCAAAAATCCACTCATACGTATCCTCGAACATCACAACAACCAAGAAATCATGGAAATAGGCAGATAGCATAAAGAGGTTAGGAGGTTGATGGAAACACAATGACACGAAGATAACATGTAGAGGTTAGTAGGTAATACACATCACATAGGAAATTCACAAGCATAAGGTCGCTAGGGTTAATTGGTGGATATGCCATGATGGATTTTTCAATAGTCCTAGCCTTCAATCGACAGGTTACCAAAACTCTACTACTATTTACATGACTCAGAAATGGGTGTTGTTTATGGGTTGGACTGAGCTAATCCCTACATAGTTCACCAACAATTTCATACTGGAATAGGACGATGGAAATCAATGGAACAACTCTCATAAAGAGAATGCAATGATTAGGTTTGTGTAGAGAACACAAAGATGCAATAGATCCCAGATGTAAACTTCGACAAGAATAGAATGGTAGAGGAATATGGATAAATGGTAGAGGGAATATCTTATGAATGATGGGACAAGGTCTAGTACATGGGAGTTATGACATATCCTTCCTCTGATACCACTGTTGTGGAATAAATCCTATTATGATTTTTTGCATTGATGTGAATGTTATTCAATACATTGAGGAGTAACATTTAGGTTACATCTCCTAAGAGTTTGTACAACATTAGGAGTCATTTTCCAAGACTCATGTTGTATCATGTCAGGGACTTGTGTGGTATCAAGCCAAGACATTGTGTTGTATCAAATTCCTATCTATGTCCTCATGTATTGAGGTGGGATTCCTATATTGTGATCTTGTGTTGTATCAATATTAGAATCTTGTGTTGTATCAAGATTGGAGTCTTGTGTTGTATCAATACTGTGGAATTGTGTTGTATCAATCCAATGATTCTCATAAACGAAACCCTATGAGAATGGATATGGACTTGTGTTGTATCAAGTCATGTGGTTATACTATGTTATATATTGCTAGTCATGGTCATTGAGTGATATAAGTCTCCTTTAGGGATTAGCTACCCCTAGAGTGAATTACTTTAACATATGACTATATGGCATGGAGTAATATATATGATCATCAGTATTGATGGAATAATTCTTGCGAGTATGATATGATAAGATGGATAAATAATATGCATATGGACCATGCATTAATTATTTAATGATAATGAGATAAACAATAGAGAAAGAGAATTCAAATCACCCATGCAAATATCTGAGTGAACTCAATAGTATAAAGCTTCAGTAAAATATGAATGCCTCAATCAATGCCTCATTCAAAGAATCAGTTGGACTATCAATGAATGCAATCAATTAAGTAGAGAAGAGCTTAATGTTCATGAATCAACATGTATCAATTAACTAAAGAGATACATGCAGAAGTTAATAGTAGAAATTGTGCATGGATGGCACTAAGAGTGAAGCACTGATGACACTTAAGTTATCATGTTAACTGAGTGATAAATAGTCATCTAAAGATTGAGTTCAGTTCACATTCAGTTAACATTCAATTAATATTTGTTAACATTCATTTCAAGTAAATTTAGCATTCAGTTCAAGTCAGTTAACATTCAATTCAAGTAAGTTAACATTCAGTTCAAATAACTTAACATTCAGTTAAATTTAGTTAACATTTAGTTCAAGTAAGTTAACATTCAATTCAAGTAAGTTAACATTCAGTTCAAGTCAGTTAACATTCAGTTCAAGTCAATTAACATTCAGTGCAAGTTAGTTCAATTTCAGTTCAAGATAGTAAACATTCAGTTAAAGCTAATTGAGGAAAGGAAGGGTGCTAATCTTTGCATGGAGGGAGTTCCAGTTATCTCCTCCTTGGGAATGCACTATGTGGTGCTATCAGTGTGTTTATTGAGCCTCCTGTGCATTACCTTCCTCATGATAGGGGTTTTGGCTTGTTATTAATATGCTAGGCATATGGCAAGTTCAATACAATTGCATACAATTGTTTCTATAGGGTTACATTAGATCTCTCTTCTCTACTGCTGTGGTGATATCTCTTATCAAGAAATATGCTTATGTGTTGTAAACCATTCTTTGCAAATCTATCTATCATACTCAAAGAATTGTTAGTTTTTTCATCCTCCGGGTTTGGAGGTTTTTCCTATGGTATATCTTGTGTCTCATGGTTCATTGATTTATGGACCTGATTTATATGGCTGATTTGTGAAGATGATTTATGTGGTTGATTTATTTATGAGATTCATATGTGGCTGATATAAATATTCATATGTGGCTGATTTATGAAATTCATAAGTGCTGAAATTGTTTGATAAAAATTTAAGTTCAAGCATCTCTGATTTTGCTCAAACATTGACATGGTATCAAAGCATAGGGAATGAAAGAGCTTAGTTTTTGGAAGCAAGCTACACCTATGTAGATATTGAAGTGTTGAGAAAAATATTGCAGCCTTGATGTCAATCTCCATTCAACCAGAAGATCGACTTGAAGGCACATCAAACTTCAACACATGGAGAGAAAGGGTGTTGAATATTCTTGAAGAGCATGATCTTGATTCATTCGTGACCACTATGGTAGAGGATCCTACCACCAATGAAGAGTGAATCAACTTCAAGAAGAATCAAGAATAGGCCAAAAATATCGTCTTTGATTCAGTTAAGGGCAATCTCATGTACATGATCATTCCGTTGAAGAACGCAAGGGAGTGTTTTGATACACCCACCAATCTTGTCAAGAAGAAGGCCTCAAGTCAAGAAGAGGGGAGAATCCAAAACAAGGTTGTGTACACTAAAGAAGAGAATCTTGTCCTCATGACAAGAATGAAGAAATGGATAAATCATTTCAATACAAAGAATCTCTTCCATTAAAGTTAATAAAGAAGCACTCTAGTATTCTCCGCAAGGGTGCATAGATCAAGAGGGAGTCCACACAAATCAATAAACTATAAGTACTTTATATTTTGATTGTTATATGCTGTTATAAATAAGATTTAAAGGTTTATGAATACGTTTCATGACTATCATACATAGATATGTATTCCTGGACTTTGGAATTGTGTTGAGCATATACATTTTTGTTTGTATTTTATTAGCATATTGTCGATCTCATGAATCCATATTATGTGATATAATAATTATGTATGACTTATATATACTTATTATAGGATTGATATAAATCTGAAAATTTCCTTCATAAGACATGAGATAGAGGGATGCATGCTTGCTTCATGAGTTGTGAACATAAGACTGCATGATTGGTCATAATATATCAGATAGAGGGTTTCATGCTTGCTTCATGAGATATGAATATGGGGCTGTATATTTCCTTCATAAAATATGATTTTTTGAATTGATATAGGACTAATATAGGGTTTCAAAACATCACATAAAATATGAATGAGGTTATGTCAAAACATTGATTTAGTCTATGTACATAACTGTGTGAACCATTGCTAGTATGTTGAAAGTTTTCATGTGATTACATTTCTTGGTTATGTAATGTTATTAATCATTTGAATAATTTTTCTTGTAGGGAAAAGCATATTCATTGACATAAAATAAGAGAATGACATGGATTCTATATGTAAGAATCTTGGATGATTCTTAAAGTTTAGAGTTGTAACAATATTTATATAAATATTTTCTTCTAATTGAGGAAAATGTTCAGTAGAGTCTTGAAAGGATTCAATAACGTTAGACTATAAGTCTGTGACCACACACATAAAGTTAAATCTGATTCTTATTTATATTTGTAGGATCTCTTAGATGTTAGATATACCTATACAGGTTCCAAGATCAATTATATGCTTTACACTCAGTACATAGACATGTACAACAAAGCATGTGTTGTATTACCTACCCTGTACTCTGAGTATGTGGATTCAGACATGTCTCAGTCAATGAAAGTAAATTTCATGGATATATGGATTTTGACTAGTACAACAATCAAGAAATATCACATCAAAGATGTTGCTCAGATAGAGCATATTGTAAAGTAGTAAAACTTTACAAAATTATTGGTTAGTTATATCTGAGACATGGTTCAGAAAGGAGTTGTGACGTAACTCATGTATATCCAAGGATGAGTAGAATTTCCAGCATATTTACAAATCTTTTTTCCATAACAAGCTTGGTATAGTATAAAAGGACTCCTCTAGTTGAAGAGGGAGTACTGATGTATCTTCACATGCAATATCAGTTAAAAATCCCCAAACTAGTTAGTCATGGTACATAACTCAAGAAGCCATGGGCTATGATATCTTGTGGATTAAATCCACATGAGAAGATACATGGTCAAAGTCTTAGAGACTATTGGATACTCAAGAAGAGTTATAGTATAGACAGTCCGAGAACATTTAAACCTCTTGGAGAGGTTAGATAGCTATGCAGTTGGCTATGTGGGGTACTATGATATTAGATCACTATAAAAGTGATCAGGATTTGAAGAACATTGCCGAGAATGGAAAGCTCACTAAGAACTTATTCAGATGGTAGAAGATTCTTGAAGTCAACAAATCTTGAAGATTGAAAGAAAAAAACAAGACTTTATTTCTATGTGATATTACACATTTAATGTGTTGCATATGATGGATATGAAATCCATAGTTCCTATTTGAGAGAAACTGCATTCCGTATCGGATCCAGATGATGCTACTTTTAATACGTAGTTGGTTGGTCTCTTAATGTACTTAGTAGACCTGTTGTATTTGTTACTAAGCATATGTTTGAGTACCTTTGAGGTACATTAGACTATTTTCTTTATTGTATTTTGATACATAGTACACCTATTATATAGCTTGGGATTAGCTATGTGTATTGCGGTTAGTACTACATAATCTAAATGTATTTTGTGGATAGCACTACGTACTAAGGAATAATGTAGCTTGGGATGCTACCTAGCAGGGTGAAATACTTGAATCCTACAGTTATTAGGTGTTAATAGTCAAGCTTTCTAAAAAACCCTATGTGTTATCATAGAACACATTGAGATGAAGTTTTACTTCATCGAAGTCATGGTCATGTAAAAATAAAATTTTAGTACGTAGATACTGAAAAGTAGATTGCAAATTTGTGAAAAAGTTGCTCTCAGTAACGAAGTTGAGATACTTCCAAGATAGGCTTGATATGACAAGAAATTCCTGGTAAAGCAAAGAATTCCTCCCTCACTTAGAGAGAGTGTTGTTTGTACAACATTAAGAGTCATTCTCCAATACTTGTGTTGTATCAAGTTATGGAAATGTGTGGTATCAAGCCAGGACATTGTGTTGTATCAAAGTCCTATCTATGTCCTCATGTATTGAGGTGGGATGCCTGTACTGTGATCTTGTGTTGTATCAAGATTGGAGTCTTGTGTTGTATTAAGAATGGTCTTGTGGTGTATCAAGACTGTGGACTTGTGTTGTATCAAGTATAGACTTGTGTTGTATCAATTCAATGATTTTCATAGACAGTACTTGTTGATGGCCCAGATTGTAGCTGCTAGAAAAACTACAAGGAAATCAACATGAGGAGAAAGTCCAACCTGAAAGGATTCAAACAATCCCACGCATATATGGTTTTATCCCCAAGTTGTTTGGGATGACTAACTCCTATGGATATAAGGCCTCCACTGGCACAATGTGAACATATCCAAGTGGATCTTCTCTTCCTCTATGGATTATTTACAGGGTGTGAGGTGTCAGTGAGTTGTTTTAATATTGAAACTTATGTGTGGTGATAATATGAAGTAGAACAATTAGATCAATGATATATGAAAAACATTAATCTGACTTATAAACATATAAACCAGATTCATTATTGTCAACTTTAAATACATAAAAGCAATGACAATTGGATTATTTTATCCAAAGGTTTTTTTAAAGCACATAATTGTTCTAATAGAGAAATGTCAATTGAAAAATTAACACTTAGTATGAGTAACTATTTATTAGTTTCAACTGAACATATATGAATCAAACAAATACATTTATTTAATGCATAATTAACACAGTAACAGAGTTGTGAGAAATCAAAATTGAGATTAGTGTGTCGAATAACAATGCAACTTATAATGGATATGTCTGAAAGATAAAAGAATAAACAAGATTCATCAAATAAATTTAATGAACACACCAAGAGATTGTAGAAATAAACTGACTGAATTTATTCAAAGTGCAAAAAATTACAGTTCTTCAAAATACAGAGTATCTCCGATCTTTCCCTTGTGGTTTCTTCCCTATAGTTCTCTAAGGTCCTTCCTCTTGTATAGTGGATTCTGGATCCTTTTACACGAGATCTTAGTCTCTTTAAATAAGAATTACAAATACTACACAAAAAGAAATCCCACACAGAGTTAGGGATCATAGAAATATGGTTTCATGATTTTCCAAGGGAAGATTACCACTTGGCAAATACATCTAGCAAATCCACTATGTCTTTATATTCAACAAACTATAGTTGCAACTGAGCCTTGCTGACAAGTGATTTAACTTCCCTCTTCTTTACTTTCTCCCATTCTTGGAGAAAGAGATTGATCCTCATTTGTGAATTGAGGGGTGACTCAATCCATTCCTTGATTTATGCCACATGAAGATGATTGATTTTCTCGATCCGTTCCTTAGTCTTCAAGAATTCCCTTTCAACTTGTTCCAACTTAATCTTTGGAGACAGAGCATCTTCAGTTGGATCCATCGGTGGAAAGTCCAAAAAACTTAACAGGTTCTCTGAAGCGAACCATATTTTCTCGCATGCTATATTCCCATCATGAATGGTGGACTCCACTAATTCACAAACATTCTCCCAGGATTCTAAGAAGATATTGATCCTCCTCAGCTTGATTTTATCTAGGATTGGCACATCTTCATGTTTATCCTTTATATACCTTTGCCAATTCCCCAGATTATCATAAGCTTTGGTTGCTTCCTTCCTCCTTTGATTATGATCATAAAGGAGGTTCGATTGATGTTCAAAGGCATTGTAAGTTTCCTGAATTTTGATTTAATCCTTCAAACAAACCAACTATTACTTCGTTGAGGTCATGCTGGATCTTGTAAGCCAGTTCTTGGAATTCTTCCTTTGTAAATTTGGAAAAAGAGGAACTTAGACATAAATGGACTGGTAGTCCTCCGACTGTTGTTCAAGGGCTGTGATATTTTCAACATGTTTCACATTTAGTCCTTTTGCTTCTTCCAACTTTTTCTTGAGGAGATCATTATGGTATTGCAGGTGCTTGAGTTGGTCTTCATAGTTATTCTTGAAATATTGCAACTCATTAGCTTGAGATTACTCCTTCTTAAACTTTTGAAGCTCTTGTTCTTTTGCTTCAATTTCTTTGTTGACTGAGGAAATTGAGTCACAGTTAGCTCCTACAAATTCCCCCAATATGGGTAGATTGGAGGGAAGTTGGGGGTAAGATAAGGACTTATCATGATCAACCTCATCAATAGATACATATTTAAAAGTGTCTTGGGCTGTCAAAGAGTCAAGGATTTCTTAGTCATCATCAAATACCTTCCAATTGGTAACATTGTCAGGAATATAAGGTCTGTATATTAACTCTATTGAGAATGTATCAGGGGAGATACCTTCAGGAAGAATAAGCTTGGATGCAGTATTAGATAAGAAGTCTACATCAAAATTCTGGGATCTAGGGACAAACCTAATTTTAAAAGCTTTAAAAGAACTACTCATTTCGCTAACAAGTTTTTGATAATTAATCAAACGTGGCGATATACAATGGATCTTGTTTCTCACCTGCTTTACAATAATCTCAGAATCTCCATATCCATCTATAACCTGAGTGCGTAAATCAATTGATTTCCCGAGTCCCTGTATAAGAGCCTCATATTCAACAATGTTATTAGTACATTCAAACTCCAATCTGCAGGAAATCATTATTTTGGTGCCTTTAGGATCTATCAATACACAACCTGCACCAACTCTATCTTTTGATTTATATCCATCAAAGAATAAAGTCCATGAACACAAATCTATTCTAAAATTGGTATTTACATTATATACATTATGAAGAATAGAACCAGTAAATGGAACAACAGTATAATTATTGTTTTCAGATAAATTTCCATCGTTCTCAACAGGGGAGGAATCAGTAGGTAGATTCCTGGAAAAAAATTAAACATGTAATGTTCTATGCATGAGATGAAATAAACAACAGGCTCACTAGGATCATTCATATCATTGACTACGTGTTTCATAGATGTTTCTCTTAAAATTTTGATTTGATTTGGTTTTCCATTGTAAGGAAGCCATAAATGGGACCACTCAGTGGCATAATAACCCTTGGGTTTTTTCTGACCAGTCTCTTCTCAACCACATGCCATATGTTTTGAGAATGTTAGCAATTACAATGTCAATGGTCTAGTGAATCCTTGGGTAAACAGACAATATTAAAAGGACACACCTTAATTCCCCTACCACCTTGACTCTTTATCTGTCAAGATGAACAATCTGGGTAGGGCAGGGTTCCCAATATGCATTTGGATTCTTATAGGCATATAGTGGCATAACATTTGATGAAGCACCAGAGTCTATCCTGCAATTATGTACATTTCTATTGAATATTTGAAAGGTGAGTATGAAAGGGGGGGGTCCCTTTCCCACTTGGATTGTGACTATTAGGCTTAGAGTAAGTTTCTAAGTTGTTGTTTTTTTTGAATTTCCCAGGATTTGTTCAAAATCATGCTCTTAGGAATATTTTCTGTGATTGAGGGTATCTTCAGAAGTTCAAATAAAGATATGTTAGCCTTTGACACTTTTAAATCATCAATAAAATTATATTCAACCTTGGGGATACTTGTTTCCTTTTGAGTAGTTGTTTTACCTGTATTGGAAATGGATGTTGATAGTGGAGTTTCCTGTAAGGTTTGTCCTTTACTCTTGGTGTTATAAGAATGTTGAAAATTATAAATCGCTTCAGATTCTTCTTCTTCTTCGGCGATAGGTAGTTCAAAAAATAAATTTATGGTGTTAAAATGCCGATCCTTTTCTTCACCAGGGGGTTGAGAGTATTCGACTTCTTTAGAATCATCCCTAGTGCCATCCGAAGAAATTTGAGATCTAGTTGTCAAGGCCTTGAAAATAGAACACATTTCATCAGAAGTTAATGTTTCATTAGGTTTTGGGGGGGCTTGATCTTGATAAGGTATCCTAAAAGGTGGCCTCACAAAACCTCTGTTATTGGTATGATTCTCATTGTTAGTTTTTTTTTAGACACTTTTTAGATCCACCATGTCAATAAAAATTTTTTGTAACAATTTCTTCATGTTGTCCATTTCGAAAGGGTCCTTAGTTTGTGTTGTGGTTTTAGGGAAATTATATTGCCTTCTGCGAGATGCAGATAGTTGATATGCTTGAACATATGGATTGTATTTTAAACAGAACATATCCTTCTCATTCAGGATGACTTCAACAAAAGCCTCCTGCAGATTGGTTTTGCATGCCCTCTTCACCCACATAGAAATGGGAGTATGCAAGCCCTTGATGTAATAACCAACCAAAAATTCTTCTGCTGGAAGAACACTGGCAGGGATTCTATTCTTTAAACAAGATAACCTCTGATTGAAGTCCTTAACTCTCTCCTTTCCCTTTATCCTTAGAGAGGACACATCCATAACCAAATATTCAGGGGTGCTATCATCTCCAAAATTTTGGAGAAACAACTTTTCAAATTCATCCCAAGAGTTTATGGACTCGGAATCTAAGGCGAAGTACCAAGTAGAGGCTTGGCCTTCAAAAGAGTAGGGAAACAACCTACACACTATGTCTTCATGTACTACGTTTCTCGGTCTAATGGCTTGCATAAAAGTCTTGATGTGGTCTTCAGCAGGAGACTTTTCATCAGTATTAAACTTAGGTATCCACTTCTTTTGATTTTTAGGTAACTTATGCTGTTGTCCAGGAATAAAAACTGCATCCTGATCTAGCCAGGGTCTATTTAGTTGCTCTACCATCAGTCTTTCTTCTAAGGAAGAGGGGATTGAGGATGTCTTACTATCTGAGGATTCCTTAGATGGCGATGAAGATGAGACATGAGGTGTAGTAGGTGGTGGCCCACCAGATTGTATGTTTAGGTGTGGGATGTCTTGAATACGTTCTATTTGTTCGAATAATGGGTTGGTTTAGATCTCAGGAAATGATTCCTATTCGGTTGTGTTTTGATTGCTCGTGCTTAGTAACAAGCGAATTATCAGTCGAAAGAGGTTGGGACAAGAGGTTTCGAGTTACTTTATCCCTCTATTCTACCCTAGCAGTGACATCATGAGCACTCTTACTCAACTGTTCGAGAGTCAACGACCCTCTAGCTGGTGAGACAAAAATTATCTTAGGTCTTTTGTTTACTTGTTCTAAAACATGGGTAATAGGGACTGTCATTTGGCTATCCACAGGTTGAACTGTGGATGTAGACGTTTGTGTTTGGCTTCTAATAACAATTTGTGATCTAGGAGGAGGAGGGTTGATAGTGTTTTTCCTAGACATGTCTAATCATTGCCCTCCTTCTAGCGCCATTTTGTTGATGGCCCAGATCGTAGGTGCTGGAAAAACTACAAGGCAATCAATAGGAGGATAAAGTCTAACCTGAAAGGAAAAAATCAATCCCACGCAGAGATGGTTCTATCCCCAAGTTGTTTCGGATGATTGACTCCTATGGTAATAAGGCCTCCACTGGGACAATGTGAACAGATCCAAGTGTATCTTCTCTTCCTCTGTGGAATATCTACAGGGTGTGAGGTGTCAGTGAGTTGTTTTAATATTGAAACTTATGTGTGGTGACAATATGAAGTAGAACAATTAGATCAATGATATATGATAAATATTAATCCAACTTATAAACATATAAACCAGATTCATTATTGTCAACTTTAAATAAAACAAAGTAATGACAATTAAACTATTTTATCTAAAGGTTTTTTTAAAGCACATAATTGTTCTAACAGAGAAATGCCAATTGAAAAATTAACACTTAGTATGCGTAACTATTTATTAGTTGCAACTGAAGATATATGAATCAAATAAAGACATTTATTTAATGCATAATTAACATAGTAACAGAGTTGTGAGAAATCAAAACTGAGATTAGTATGTCGAATAACGATGCAGATTATAATGGATATGTCTAAAAGATAAAAGAATAAACCAAGATTCATCAAAGAAATTTAATGAACAAACCAAGAGATTGCAGAAATAAACTGACCTAATTTATTCAAAGCGCAAAAAATTACAGTTCTTCAAAATACAGAGTGTCTCCAATCTTTCCCTTGTGGTTTCTTCTCCTATCGTCCTCTAAGGTCCTTCCTCTTCGATCATGGATTCTAGATCCCTTTACATGAGATCTCAGTCTCTTTAAATGAGAATTACAAATATTACAAAAAAGCTATCCCACACAGAGTTAGGGATCATGAAAATATGGTTTCATAATTTGCCAAGGGCAGATTGCCACTTGGAAAATACATCTAGTAAATCCGTTATGTCCTTATATTCAACAAAATCTAGTTGCAACTGATCCTTGCAGACAAGCGATTCAACTTCCCTCTTCTTTACTTTCTCCCATTCTCGGAGAAAGATATTGATCATCATTTGCGAATTGGGGGTGAATCAATCCATTCCTTGATTTCTACCACATGAAGATGACCGATTTGCTCGATCCACTCCTTAGTATTCGAGAAATCCCTTTCAACTTGTTCCAACTTAATCTTTGGAGGCAAATCATCTTCAATTTGATCCATCTGTGGCAAGTCCATAAAACTTAACAAGATCTATGAAGAGAACCATCTTTTCTTGCATGCTATCTACCCATCCTGAATGCTGGAATCCACTGATTCGCAAACATTCTCCCATTATTCTAAGGATATCTTGATCCTCCTCAGCTTGATTTTATCTAGGATTGGCACATATTTAGGTTTATTCTTTATATACCTTTGCCAGTCCACCAGATTATCATAAGATTTGGTTGCTTCCTTCCTCATTTGATTATGATCATAAAGGAGGTCCGATTGAGGTTTAAAGGCATTGTAAGTTTCCCGAATTTCATGTAATCCTTCAACAAACCAACCATTACTTCATTAAGGTCATGTTGGATCTTGGAAGCCAGTTCCTGGAATTCTTCCTTAGTAAATTTGGAAAAAGAGGAAGAGACAAATGAATTGGTAGTCCTCCAACTGTTGTTCAAGGGCTGTGATATTTACAACATGTTTCACATTTATTCCTTATGCTTCTTCCATCTTTTTCTTGAGGAGATCATTCTGGTATTGTAGGTGTTTGAGCTGGTCTTCATATTTATTCTTCAAATCTTAAACTCATTTTGGTGGCGCTCATTAGCTTGATATTAATCCTTCTTAAAATTTAGAAGCTCTTGTTATTTTGCTTCAATTTCTTTGTTGAATGAGTAAATTCAGTCATAGTTAGCTCCTGCGAAGGGCCCCATGGAAGCTGCTGTTTCTATAGATTCCTGTTTGACATCTATTGAATCTCTTTTCCATATGATCTAGTTTGGCACAAGGCCCTGCATGAGTGTTCCCTCTCTGGCTCTCTTGGAAACTTTCTTCATCACAACTTTCTCTTTTTTGCTCCAAAAATATTCCCCAAGGGAAACCATAACATCATCTCCAAAATATGCTATTTCTTCTGTTGTGGGAGTTGACACTATAGACATTGTGACTAAATACACATGTTGGGAAATAGTAGGGGTTGGGATAAGCATGTTGACCTGGGGGATTGAAATGGACGGTATGTGGGCATGATAAAGTGAGTGTGATGGAATGGAAAAATCAATAGGAGTAATAGGTTCTGTAGAGGTGGCAAGAATAGGAATATCAACAAGTTGTACAGATACTGGGGGAAGTTTTTCTTGAGATGGTTGCAAAGATGTCACCTGAGTAGGCGAAACGAGATGCTCAGTTACTTTTGAGGATGAGACTACAACTCTGGATGAAGTAATCAAAGGGATAATGGTTGAAAGGGATGGAGGAAAATAAGTTGCCTCAGTGGAAATGTTGATAATTTACGAGAGGTGAATCTCATAGAATGAATCATTATCAACTACACCCTCCAATGGGTCCACAGGTGTCCGAGTCACAGAGACCATTGGAGGTAAAGTAACATGGACAATTATTGGGCATGATAAACTACTAGGAAGAGTTTCTTCTTCAAGATCACTATCCTGAATCTCAAACAAGTTTACCTGTGATAGAGGATTCAAATTGGAGGAAATTTCAACCCTAATTCAAATTCCATGTCATCATGTGTTAGCTAATGAAATTGCTTTAAATTTGAAATATCGTATAGGTCCTAAACTATTTTTTAATATAAATTTGGGGATAGGTGAATTATTTTAATAATATAGTTTGTGTACGCCAAAGCTGCCAAAATTTATCTTGGATATTGAAAGTGAAATTAATATGCTAACCTATTTTAGGTAATACTTCTTCCATTTGTAATATATGATAGTAAAAACACTTAATTTATTTTTTTCCTCGAAAAAAATTCATAATTTTATTTCAAAGTAGAACAAAATTACATCTGCACATGTAAGAGGATCACTAGGATCCCTACATTGTCACATATTTGCTGTCTCTTGCTGTCTCATATATTTACAAAAACTGTCAATTGTAAAAGCATATCAGCTAGATACATCACAGGAAAAAAAGGGTAACACAACCCAAATCAGAAGTAAAAAACTTCAGCCAAAAATGGATCACAAAAAAATCAGAAAAACTGCCGATCAAAGGCCACCACCTCTGAAAACGCCGTCGCCGCTGCAGAGATCCCTAAGGACACAATACGGGTCGCCACGCAAGATAAAATCCAAGGTCATCGCCGCCACCAAAAGGCCGACGTTCTTTCATAGCAATAGATGAACCAGCAGCCCCGAAAGATTGCTGAAACCCTCGACCCCAAATCTTGAATCCGAATCCCACCAATCGTCCACCGATCTTGTAGCCGAAACCCCAGCAAAATAAACCACTGCAAATCTGTCTGAGCCACGAACTGTCTCAAATGCCAAAGGGTTTTTCTACTGCGGACATGATCGGACCATTCCTGAGCCGATCTTCTTGAGAATTGCGGGATCGAACTCGCCGCGCACACACAGGATCGCAGGGTTCCCAAATCGAAAGATAGCGTGCAATTGCTCTTTCATCTACTGCCTAGAGCATAATACAGGAGCAGGAGAGGCGGATCGAAGAGGAGGAGGGGGAGCCAGCAGGGAAGCCTGGGCGACGGCGGCCGCAGGCTGCAGGACCTCCCCAAACCCTCATTCGCCCACCATCGATCTTGGAGCTCCAACTTCGGTATCACACTAAGCCCAATAAAAACACTTAATATCATAACTAATATATAATAATATTACTCGGTCCAATATCTTTATCTCGGTTAAAAAACTAACTCCGTAAAAAAATATTACCCCGTCCAATAACTTTAGTTTCGTCCAAAAATATTACTTAATCAAATACCCATCCATGTTTAAGGTAATACATGACCAATATATAATATATAATAATAGTAATTAATATTATAACTAATATATAATAATAATAATATATTATGATTAATATTATTATAATAACCGTCAAAAGTTCCTTGGTAATATGTGACCAATAAATAATATATAATAGTAATAGTAATTAATATTATAACTAATATATAATTATATTATATTATTATTAATATTTTATAATAACCACCAAAAGTTGGGTCTAACAAATTTTAACTAATATATAATATGTATTTAATCTATAATAATAAATAACAACATAATTAATATACACATCATATTTTAGGTGATATGTAACCAATATATAATATATAATAGTAATAGTAATTAATATTATACATTATTTCATAATTGGGTTTAAACACTTTTAACTAATATCATAACTAATATTTATAACTAATATATAATAATATTATATTATAATTAATATTTTATAATAACAATCAAAAGTTGAGTCTAATAACTTTAACTAATATCATAACTAATATTAATATTTAATACTATTATATTATAATTAATATATTACAATAATAATATTATACACCATAAAAGTCAATTAACTTTTAAGATGGAATTGTGTATTTAATTTTATTTCCTTGTTTTGGGTGAAAACACTACATCAAACTTCATCCTCATAAATTGATTTTAATATAAAATATACATCTAAGGTAGCTTTGATAAAAGCGAAATAATCCTGGGCAGCTTCGATAAAACTGAAATAGTATAAAAAATTGGCTACATGGCATTTTTTAAAATTTTTCTTAGGAAGCCCATTTTTCATCCAATTTCCTCTAATTCAGATATGTGGTGGTGGGTTGACCTGTCGTGGTAGATTGACCTGTGGTGGAGGCTCGTTAACTCTTCGCCTCTTTGGTTGACGTGAAGAAGCTGCTGCCTGCGCCTCTACTTCTGAACTCATTCTTTCTAAACTCTTCTTTATATCAGCTGACCCCATTAGAGCTTGAAGAGTGGATGAAGGTTAAGGTTGTGGAGGGTATTCAACCATAGCTTTGCCATGTTCATCCTTTTCCTCAGTTGTCATAGAAGAGGTAATGTCCTATGACTTCTGTGCCTCTTTTTCAATCAATTGCTTCTGTGCCTTCTCTTCTACTGCTAATTCAAGTTTTTTGTAATGAAATACCTTTGTTTTCAACTCCAGCTGGTACTGTAAAATGAAGTTCTTCTCATCAACAGAAGAGATCCTACTCAAAACCTCTGAGAATGCATTGGCCCCTTGATAGATAGAATCATTAGGGTCTCCTTGGTGAGCGTATGCAGTCTTCATGTGTTCTTCGGTAAAGTGATTTGCCAAGGAAGACTTCGGATCATGCATCCTTTTGGGGGCTTCCCCAAGCTTTAGGGTAGTGATTTTCTTGCCAAGAATGCTTGCATGGGTGGAGTTCTGTATCACTAGAGGTTCAAGGCTGAGGGGGAATTTGGGCCACCCTTTCCTCTAAGCTCTAGTGAGTTTTGGAAACACTCCATATATAACTGTATGGAAAGATATATCTTCTAGAACCATCCTATCAGGCACAATTCTGGGAAGCATATGAACAATGTTTCTACCCCAGATACTGATGTATGCAAAGTATTCCCCCACGTACCAGTCTCCCATGGTGGAGATAAATGCTTTGGGTTTGTCTGAGAATGTTGGAGCATATTTCTTAAATATTTTTTGATATACCGAACCTATGAAATGATCACAAATGTCATAAATAAAGGGAATGAAATTGTCCCCCCACAATGTTGAGCAATAAATATGGGTAAGAGGTCCAACCCTGGTCCAATTCCATCTCATGGCTGGGCAAGGAAACATTGCACACAACACATCCATCACATAGGCCGAAAGATAGAAAATAGGATTTCTAGATGCTGGATTCTTTTGGTGATTTTGAATAGCTTCTTTTAATACGACCGACAAGATTTGAGCCCAGTTGAACGATTCCCCTGTTTTTAGGATGTGATGAGCAAGAGGCACCCATATCGCTTTAAACACTGTACAGTTCGAAATTCCATACAATCTGCATAACATTGCTTCTAACAGATAAAAAGGTTCCCTAAACCAGGAGATAGGATATAGTTTGTCGGGTTTAGGGAGGAATGCAGCATTGTCGTCCATCCAGGACTTAAGCATTTCTTCGAAATTATACTGCGTCGTAGAAGTTTTAGGAAACTGTTTGTTGAGCATTTGTTGGGGTGGCCTGAGGGCATAAGCTCGAGAAAAAACCTCTAGGAAGAAAGAAGCCAACTCGGTATGTGCCTGGTCATTAAATGAGCGTTCTTGAGGGTTTGCATAGTCAATTATCCATTTGACGATGTCAGTGTAAGGAATAAAGGTAGGTCTGGCTGCTATGGCATGCATTTGAGACCTGTTGATGTTTATATAAGCCGGTTGGTCATGTTGAATGGCTAAAAATCATCATTATTGAAAATGGAATATATACTAGACCAGTTGAGATGGTAGGTTTCAGACACTAGTTTGCTTATGTCATAGAGGATGCCAGAGATTGGGTCTTTATTCTTTTGCTCGTTAAGGGTTGTTTTAGATCTAGTATTCCTCGAGATGGCTGATAGGATATGGGGTAAATTATGATAAAAAGCAGAAAAAAATGATTCAATTTTAACCCAAATCAAATTACTGAAGTTGGACCAATGGAGGGCAAGAAACTCAAAGAACTTACCAACAATTCACTTAGGAGAGGTAAATCAGTCGATTTGGTAAAAAAATGCAGTAAAAATTCTTTCACCGAGGTAAAATTCGCAATTTAGAAATGATAGAATGATAGTGAAAATTCAAAATATTTAAATAATCAGATTCAATGGAGAAATGAATTGGGATCGTAGATTTTAAAACAGATCGATGGTTGAAATTAAAGTGGGAAAGAAAATTGTGCAGATAAACTTTTGACAACTTTATTTTTATTTTTGCAATCCGCATTGCGGGTTGCGGTATTGCGGGGTGAAAGTTTGTAACCAGAATTTACTTTATTGCTTCCGCAATCCGCAACCTGCAATGCGGGTTGGGTTTGCGGGTTGTGAAATCGCAGAAGAGAGATTTGCGATTTTATTAGATTTTGGGTTTTTGATTTCCAGAATATGTATTGCGGGTTGCGGAATTGTGGGGATTATAAATTAATTTTTTATTGTAAAAATATTTTCGACTTCCGCAATCCACACCACAGAAGAGAAGTTTGGGTCATATAAGGACTTATCATGATCAACCTCATCAATATCTACATCTTTAAAGTGTCTTGGGTTGTCAAAAAGTTAAGGATTTGTTGGTCATCATCAAATACCTTCCAATTGGTAACATTGCCACGAATATAAGGTCTGCATATTAACTCTATTGAGAACGTATTAGGGGAGAGACCTTCACGGGGAATGATCTTGGATGTAGTGTTAGCTAACAAGTCTGGATCGAAATTCTGGGATCTATGGACAAACCTAATGTTAAAAGCTTTAAAATAACTAGTCATTTCCCTAACAAGTTTCTGATAATTAATTAAATATGGCTATATACAATTGGTCTTGTTTCTCACCTACTTTAAAATAATCTCAGAATATCCATAGCACTCTAAAAACTGAGCCCCTAAATCGATTTCTTTCCTAAGTCCCTGTACAAGAGACACATATTCAACAATGTTATTAGTACATTCAAACTCCAATCTGCATGCAATCATTATTTTGGTGCCTTTAGGATCTATTAGTAGACAACCCGCACCGACTCCAACTTTTGATTTAGATCCATCAAAGAATAAAGTCCACGAACACAAATCTATTATAAAATTGGTATTTATAATATATACATTATGAACAATAGAACTAGTAAATGGAACAACAATATAATTATTGATTTCAAATAAATTTCCATCGTTCTCAACATGGGAGGAATCAGCAGGTAGATTCCCGAAAAAAATCAAATGCGTAATGTTCTATGCATGAGCTGAAATAAACAACAGGCTCACTAGGATTATTCAGATCAATGACTGTTTGTTTCATATATGGTTCTCTTACAATTTTGATTTGATTTGGTTTGCCATTGTAAGGGAGCTATAAATGGGACCAGTCAGCGGTAGAATAACCCTTCAGTTTTTTTGACCAGTCTCTGCTCAACCACATGCCATATGTTTCGGGAATGTTAGCAATCACAATGTCAATGGTCTGGTGAATCCTTGGGTCAACATACAATGTTAAAAGGACACTCCTTAATTCTCCTATTGCCTTGACTCTTGATCTGTCAAGTTGAACAATTTGGGTAGGGTAGGGTTCCCAAGATGCATTTAGCTTCTTGCATACATAAAATGGCATAACATTTGATGAAGCACCAGAGTCTATCATGGAATTATGTACATTTATTTTGAATATTTCAAAGGTGAGTAGGAAATGGGGGGGTCCTTTTCCCACTTGGCTTGTGACTATCAGGATTAGAGTAAGTTTCTAAGTTGTTTTTGTTCTGAATTTCCTTGGATTTGTTTAAAATAATGCTCTTAGGAAGATTTTCTTTGATTGAGGATATATTCAGAGGTTCAAATAAATATATGTTAACCTTTTCCCTTTTTAAATCATCACTCAAATTATATTCAATCTCGGGGATACTTGTTTCCTTTTGAGCAACAATTTTACCTGTATTGAAAGTGGATGTCGATGGTGGAGTTTCTTGTAAGGTTTGGCCTTTACTCCTGGTGTTTTAAGAATGTTAAAAATTAGAAATCGCTTTAGATTATTCTTCTTATTCGACCATAGGTAGTTTAGAAAAGAATTTTTTTGTGTTAAAATGCTGATCCTTTTTTTCACTAGGGGGTTAAGAGTCTTCAGCATCTTTGGAATTCTCCCTAGTGTCATTTGAAGCAGTTTGAGATCCAATTGTCAGGGCCTTGAAAACAAAATAAATTTCATAAGAAGTTAATGTTTCATTAGGTTTTGGGGGGGGCTTGATATCGATAATGTATCCTAAAAGGTGGCCTCACAAAACCTCTGTTATTGGTCTCATTCTCAGTGCTGGTTATTTCTAGACACTTTTTAGATCCACCATGTCATTAGAAATTTTTCGTAACAATTTCTTCATGTTGTCCATTTCGAAAGGGTCCTTGGTTTGTGCCGCGGGTTTATAGAAATTATCGTGCGTTCTACAAGATGTAGAGGGTTGATCTGCTTGAATGTATGGATTATATTTTAAACGGAACATATCCTTCTCCACCAGGATGGCTTCAGCAAAATCCTCCTGTAGATTGGTGTTGTGTGCCCTCTTAACCCACATAAAAATGGGAGTAGGAAGGACCTTGATGTAATAAGAAACAAATAATTATTCTCTTGGAAGCACATTGGCAGGGATTCTATTCTTTAAACAAGAGAACCTTTGATATAATTCCTTAACTCTCTCCTTCCCCTTTATCCCCAGGGAGGACAGATCCATAACCAAATCTTCAGGGGTGCTGTCATCTCCAAATTTTTGGAGAAAAAACTTTTAAAATTCATCCCTAGAGTTGATGGACCCAGACTCTAAGGCGAAGTACCAAGTAGAGGCTTGGCCTTCAAAAGAGTAGGGAAACAACCTACACACTACGTCTTCATGTACCAAGTTTCTCAGTCTAATGGCTTGCATAAAAGTCTTGATGTGGTCTTCAACATGAGACCTTTCATTAGGATTAAACTTAGGTATCCACTTCTCTAGATTTTTAGGTAACTTATGTTGTTGTCTAGGAATAAAAACATCATTCTGATCTAGTCAGGGTCTATTCGGTTGTTCTTCCATCATTCTTTATTGTGAGGAATAAGGGCTTGAGGATGTCTTATTGTCTTAGGATTCCTTAGGTGGTATCCCAGCAAATTGTATGTTGAGGTGTGGGATGTCTTGAAGATGTTCTGTTTGTTCAAATAATGGGAGGGTTTGGATATCAGGTAGTGATTCGTGTTCTATTGTGTTTTGATTGCTTGTGCTAACAGGAGAATTATCAGTCGAAAGAGGTTGGTGCAAGACATTTCCGAGGTTTCGAGTTACTTCATCCCTCAGTTATACCCTAGCAGTGATATCTTAAGTGATCTTCCTTAACTGTTTGAGAGTCAACGTCCCTCTAGTTGGTGAGACAAAAATGATCTCAGTCTTTTGTTTACTTGTTCTAAAACAGGGCTAATAGGGACTATTGTTTGGATATCCACAAGTTGAACTGTGGATGTAGACGCTTGTGTTTGTCATGATAGTAACGATTGGTGATCTAGGAGGAGGAAGTTTGCTAGTGTTTTGCCTAGTGTTGACATAGATCCATCGATAGGGGTTCACGCTCTATTGACACCCTTAACTTAGTGATCTCCATGAGCATCTACCCAGACATGTTTTACCCTATCCGACAACACCTGTGAAGCATATGAAGTCTCACCCGAGATGTTCGAGGGAGAACTGTCAGAACCACGTTTCCACAATAAGAAGGAGGGTTTGTGCATCTACTGTCTAGATATCGCAACATCACTTCAGAGATACATACAAGGGATTACTATCACGAATTCATATCATAAACCATCAGATCACATAAACATATTCATATCGTAGCAATACAATTACTCATAAATAGATCGATCACCATAACATTATTCAAAACACAAAAACATCGCATCATTCACAAATATTGGACATACTGTGACATTAATTCATTCAAATTGCATCATTCAACACGGGAAAAGAGGAAATACATAAAGCATAGTGTTTCCATCAACCTCTTGTTAGGATTATTAATTCTCCCTTGACCATACTGTCTATTAGATTATTTAGCCTAAATTAGGAACCTTAATTAATTAATTGGGTCCACTAGTACCATTGGATCCACTTGGCCTAATGGGGCCACATGTACTAGTCACTAGAGTGTGGGGAACACTACTATAGGTTAACTGCCACTTACTCCATGTGCATGCATCAGTTTGGGTGCCTCCTAGACCAATCCCTACATTTTAGGATCCACTGGGAGTCCCGACACCAACCTACTTTAGTTAGTTGGAGTTAGTACTAGTTAGTCTTAGTTAGCTCCTAGTTACTTTCAGTTAGTTCACAATCAGTTAGCTAGCGCAAGCTTTGCATGGATAATGCATGAATGCATGTGGAGTAAGCGCCTTTTCCTACCTACCACACTTAGTTGCACTGAGTTCACTAGCTATCACTGATTGTTTGAGTTGTTGGACATCTAGGAGTTGATCTGTTGGACTCCGACATTGATTGAGACACCATGAGTTAGATGGTCAGTTAGCTACAGTCATATCCAGTGGATGGATTCGAATTGCATGTCATGCATTTGAATTATTTTCCTATGTAAACTATTGTAACACCAGATTTTATTATTGTGAATGATACTATAAATTCCTGAGCAATACTTGTCCGATTTCTGTGTGGTTTGTTTTGTTCAGTTTGTATCTTCATTCTCCATCTATTTGTTGCAAGCATTATTAGAACTATCTGCTTAAATATATAAATGGAATTAAAATTCTAATATGGTATCAGAGCCTTCTTAGGCAGATTTCAAGGTTGTTTCTCTCCATTGAACATCAGAAGTAGTTGGGTTTCCATAGAAGTCCCATATGAAAATTTGCTAGCTCTGAATTTATTTAGAGCAGCGGAGAGGGCGTGAGGGACCCTGAAAATATGTTCATGTCGAGAGGAAAAGCATGATTCTAATAGTTCAGATATTTTTAATTTTGTAGTGATATTTTGTAGGTTCAACTTGATATGGATTTGATATTATCAGTTCCTCCTCTTACTCCATCCACAAGATATTCGTAATGGAAGTTGAAGATGATTGCATCTATGAAGAGACAAGGTCTCTATGAGGTATCTACGGGACTTGGTAAAGAGTCTTATGAATATGAGAAATACTGGATAAATGACGGTGATAGAGCTTATGGATCAATATGTGGGACTTTTTTTTGAAGCTTTCTTATAGACCTTATTGAGTTTGCAAAATACCCAAAGGATCTCTGGATAGAACTGGATAGAATATTTGGGAAGCACAATGAGGATTGTTATAGCAATTTGGGGAGCACATTTAGAACCACAAGAGTTATTTACTCAAAAGTCTTGGCCTTTACTCTCTCTGATGAAGTTGTTCAAGATGAAGAAGAAGCAGAATCTTCCTCACAGTCAATTTGAATTGAAGAAAGTCTCATTGGAGTGACTCCTTCTCCTGCTGCTCTAGAAGTGTATGATATATATGATATCTCATCTCCTCACATGGCTGATCCATAAGAAGACATTTGAATCTCTGCTGTTGAAGAAAATCTCTCCTTCCATTCTATGAAAAAATTCTCCAGTGATTCTTCTATTATAAATTATGTGCATAGTTTACCGGTGATTTCTCCAGGAAAGGGTGAGGAATTTGATTTCTCTGTCTCTAATGATGTTGTTAGTGTGCAGATAAGTAATTATTTGGATATTTTGGAAATAATATCAGATTGTAGAAGTGGTCCATTCACTCTCATTTATCTAGATATTCCAACAAATTCCTACATGATTGCATGCACCGGTACTCAGGGTTTTGAAGAAGGGGAAAACTGTGCATCTACCATCTCGGTGGAGCACACTCTTGGATCTGATATGGAATTTATTAGATCTAATATGATCTTATTTGGATCTGATATGATATCACTTGGTTCTAGGGTTCAATAGCTTTCAGTACCGCTTGTAGCTATTCTCATCAATTTTGGTGTGAAGAAACAAGTACAAAAAATCTCTTTCAAAGGTTTTGAAGAAGGAGAAAACTGTGCATCTACCAGTTCGGTGGAGCACACTCTTGGATATGATATGGAATTTATTGGATATGATATGATATTACTTGGTTCTAGGTTTCAAGATATTTTAGTACCGCTTGTAGCCGTTCTCATCAATTTTGGTGTGAAGAAACAAGTACCAAACATCTCTTTCAAAAGTTCTGTTGGGGATTTGATGTCAGTTTTATCTCATGAGTTTGTTGATATTATATTTTGTAAATATTTGGATATTTTGGAAATAATTTCAGGCTGTAGGAGTGATCCATTCACTCTCATTTATCTTGAGCTTCCAGCAAATTTCTACATGATTTCATGCACCGATATTCAAAATTTTGAAGAAGGAGAAAATTGTGCATCTACCATATCGGTGGAGCAAACTCTTGGATCTGATATGAACTTTATTGGATCTGACATGATCTTATTTGGATCTGACATGATCTTATTTGGATCTGATCTAATACTACTTGGTTCAATATTCTAGGTTCATGAGCCTTCAGTACTGCATGTAGCCATTCTCATCAATTTTGGTGTGAAGAAACAAGTACCGCAAGTCTCCTTCAAATTTGCTGTTGGGGATTTGATTTCATTTAACACTTTTGGATCTGATATGGAATTATTTGGGTCCGATATGATCTTATTTATATCTTATCTAATATTACTTGGTTCAATATTTCAGGTTCATGAGCTTTCGATACTTCTTGTAGCTGATTTCATCAATTTTGGTGTGACAAATCAAGTACCGCAAGTCTCCTTCAAAATTGCTGCTGGGGATTTAATTTCACTTCACAATTTTGGATTTGATATGAACCCTTTTGGATCTAATTTATTTTCTGATATGATAATATGTGGTTCAGGTTTTAATATTCAATAGCTTACAATATTTCTTGTCACAGGTTTCATCAATTTTGGTGTGACAAATCAAGCACCACAAGTCTCCTTCAATTTTGCTGCTGAGGATTCGATGTTAGTTTTCTCTTATGAGATTTATGATATTAGAGTTTTTGAATTATTGGATATTTATGAATCTATATCAGATTATGGATCTCAATCATTCGCTCTCCACAGTCTCAGGGCTTATCTACCTTTGGTCACATGCTCATCTCCTCACAGAACTAGTAAAGAGGAAGACATTTTGCATCCGCATGGACACTTGATCCTAACTATTGGGGCTGATTTTACCACTCATGGTTTGATGTTCAAGTCTGAAGTATATAAGTTTCTTGGGTGTTCCTCACGTGTTTCGAATTCTTAAGCACCTTTGCTCTCTCTTCAGATGATTCCAGCTGCTCTACATGGGTCCAGTTTTCACCGTGCAGTTGTTTATATTTCTGATTCAGTTGAGTGCATTGTTCTTCTTCCAAAGAGGAATATTCCTCCAGACATAAGCACTTTGTTTGGATTCATGGGTTCACCTGCACATAACCAAGATACTGCTGCTGCATAGTGATGCAAATAGTAGCAAAACTTTTCACAAGTTTTTTCCAAATTTGTATTCCAACTTATTTTGAGGGTTTTTTTTTCCCATGAGGTTTTCCCCTATTTACTCGGTTGTATTAAGCAGAAGTATGTATTTTAGATTATATTTTGGTGACCTATGGTCTTGTTACTAGGTCCTACAGTTGTCCAAGTTAGGATATCAGGGGGGGGGGTGTTAGGATTATTAATCCTCCCTTGACGATACTATCTATTAGATTATTTAGCATAACTCAGGAACCTTAATTAATTAATTGGGTCCACTTGGCCTAATGGGGCCACATGTACCAGTCACTGGAGTGTGGGGAACACTACTAGAGGTTAACTGCCACTTACTGCATGTGCATGCATCAGTTTGGGCGCCTCCTAGACCAATCCCTACATTTTAGGAGCCATTGGGAGTCCTGACACCAACCTACTTCAGTTAGTTGGAGTTAGTACTAGTTAGTCTCAGTTAGCCCCCAATTAATTTCAGTTAGTTCACAATCAGTTAGCTAGCGCAATATTTTCATGGATAATGCATGACTGCATGTGGAGTAGGCGCCTTTTCCCACCTACCACACTCAGTTGTACTGAGTTAACTGGATGTCACTGATTGTTTGAGTTGTTGGTTACATATGGGAGTTGATCTGTTGGACTCTGACATTGATTGAGACACCATGAGTTAGATGGTCAGTTATCTACAATCATATCCAGTGGATAGACTCGAATTGCATGTCATGCATTCAAATTATTGTCCTATGTAAACTATTGTAACACCAGATTTTATTATTGTGAATGATACGGTAAATTCCTGAGCAATACTTGTCTGATTCCTATGTGGCTTGTTTTGTTCAGTTTGTATCTTCATTCTCCATATATTTGCGACAAAAATGATTAGAACTATCTTCTTGAAGATATAAATGGAATTCAAATTCTAATACCTCCGTCATGTCATATTACTTCCACATCAAAATAGGGTTCCCAAAACCATCTTCACAATTGCGACAAAATATAAATCAATCTTTCACAAAAGATCATACAATCATGTTGATTCTCTAAGATAAGATCTGATCACATCCCAGATATCTAAACATTAGATTCCTATTTCTATTTATAGGCTTGCACCTTTTATAAAATGGTCCACTTTGACCAACTTCCTAACTAATTCGACAAAAACTACAAAACTATGACCAATTACTACAAAATCATGACCAAGTTGACACATTGTCGAACTTCCTACCTTGCGCTCCATCCTTGTTCTTGTGCATCATCTTTGATCTTGTACATCACCCTTGGTGTTGTGCAACTTATCTTCATTGAAACCGCCTGCCAACAAGCCCCCAGCACAATCTTGTGGCTCGCCCTCGAGCCACGTCAACTGGAAATATTATAGTCGCTTATTTTGATTTTGAAGTCCTCATACTGCTGTTTGACTTCTTCTACTTGCGCCTTCATCTTTTCACTTACACCCATGTAGTATTCGACATCCTGTTCAAGTGGATGTTTGACGATCTTCACGGTCACATCTCTTTGACTTTCCTTCACCACTTGAAGTGCAGTTACTACTTTCAACGATAACTGCTCGACAATATCTTGGAACTCCTTAAGCTGAGTTGTGCAACGTTGTTGAGGCTCCCACACCTTGGTTAAGCACTGCTGCAAATCCTTTCACCCCATCGCCTTTGTGACTTGTACAACCAGGGGCATCGCTCCGAGTGATGTCCATAGTGCAACCAACTGTGCTTCCTCTTCTTGCAATTGTGTATTCAGCTGTTCCAACTACTTGTCTTGGACCACGCTACCCCAAAAATGCGTGGTCGCATATGTAATCAAATTTCCCTCTCTCTCACTTTCCTCAAGTTGCGTCGCTGGATCCTCAATGGCTCCTTTACGCTCAACAACTTTCTCTAGAGGTGTTCTTGGGTTCAATAGTGCTTGCAAGTCTTCGAGGTATCTTTTGAATTCTGCAATGACTTGTCCTAGATTCTGAGCTTTGGTTTCCGCATCCATGTCCTTCGCTATCTTTGGGACTTCCTAACAGGAGAAAGAAACCACCTTCTCCAACCATGCTCTATCGTCCCACAATTGTGCCTTTTCGATAATTAGCCTATCCTGCACCTTCTTCAAGTTCTCAATCTCCTACTTCGCTAACTCTTCTCGCTCCTTCTATTTTAATAGGTGATCATCGATAATATGCTCACGGTCGACCAACTCCTGAGTTGCCAACTTTTGTAGTCGCATCTAGGTGTGCGTTGATAACTCATTCATGTCCAGTACGATTGTTTCAAATAGATGCAGAGAGGTATCAACATCCTCACTTTGGGTTTGTAATGCGCGCGATAGAATTGGCACAATCCTGACCCGCTTCCCAACATGGCATTAATTAATGATGTCATTTGTGACTTTACCTCTTGAAATCCCTCAAACGACTGCTGCCTTAGTTGAGTCTCACTTGCATTTGTCACTGTTGTGATTTCCGCAATGATGTGGTTCATTTGTTTATCTACCATTGGTACTGTGATACTGGCCTCACCTCGTTCTTGTCTCTTCTTTGTTCTTGTCTCCTCATACTTCCGCTCCACCTCTGAATCTCTCGGATTCTTTGAAGATTCCTCCCGTGACTCTTAATCGATTTCGTGTACTGGTACTTGATCCACCAGAGCATCGGGTGGAGGACCCGTCACAACATCTGACACTACTTCTGCACTAACTGACTCCCTCCACTTTGTAGGTCAATCCGCCACGACCGCATGTAAATCTTCATTAGTCAGCTTGTATTGCGTGGCTAACCACTATTTCTCTAGGTCCCTTCTTGCTTGCACATGGATTGCATGCGGGCCCATTGCGAAGCTCATGACCCATCTGTATTTTTTCACCACTTTTTTATATACGCGCAGAATATTTGTAGCTACAACCTGCAACGCATCCCAATACACCAAAACTGTATTGCACAATCCTTCAATTGGTTATCTTGGTCGATATACCAAAGGTTTTGATACCTCGCTCCCTTGCAAACTTGATCAACCATGACATACATTCCTTGGTAATCCTCGGACTCCATCCATGCGACTAAGGAAATCAAAATTATCAGCGAACTGTAAGTAAATGGACGCTTCCCTTCCTGTACTAGCATCACATCTTCAGTCAATTGGTTGAGCAGAAATAGTGACCAGTTCATTTGTACGCCCTCATAGCATAGCTCAGCACATGCTATTACCCCCGAAGTACATTGATTTAGACAATTCTTTCGCACTACCTTGATGTCCATAATCTTTAATGCCACACGAACAACCTTATCATTAATTGTATCTGCGACGTATGTGCGTTTTTCACGATCCAAGCCATATTTATTTTTCAGCTTCGTAGCCAACCTCTTGTCATTATCTTTGTCGTGGAATTACTGCGACGAATCAAGCCCCTGCATGGGAAACCCCGTAATCTGCGATATCAAGTCCACAGTGACTGGAACTGACCAGTCCAACCATATATAACCAGCATGAAAGCATGTAAGAAACTGCTTGGCACATGCGCTGGCTTCCACCAACCTACCAAAGTGAGGCATATGGATGAGGCCTAAAAGCCTCGACGTCTGCAATCCCATCTCCCATTACTATGGGGTGCGCACCGTTTGATCGCTCTCCTTCCTAGTCTTCACTTCAAATGGATCTGCTGTGCACTCAGTATATGCCAGTAGGTCATGGTATTCATACTTCATCCTTGTCAAGCATGGTACAATGTTGAAGGTGGAATTCATTCCGATCAACAATGCTGGCATCTTTATTGGATACCTTTGGTTCTTCGTCAACTTTCGCTGCTTTGCGTCGGGCTTACATTGGGGAACAAAGCCAAGGATTTATGCAATAGTCACCCCAGTCCTCATTGTGGAGCCCTAAGCTCTGGTCATAGATGACCCCGCCTACTATGCGGCTTCTGCTTCCACTCTGGCCTAATTTCTCATGTTCCTCTTCTTCTGCGCAGGTGACTTGGGCCGATTGGCCCCCCTTTTCTTCCGTATAATTGGTGACGATCCCAACAAAATGTTGGCCACCTCTTCCTCAATTGAAATGCCAATTACGTGTGACTCCATGATACTCCCACTTGAAATCTCTTGCGGCATTGCTGCACTCTGCATTACTCACAACTTCTCAGCAAACTCTCGACTATGCTCTTCAATATCACTCAACTCTCCAACTCAATAATTGCAATGGTGTCTCCAAGATGCACCCCTCCAATTCTTATAGCACGAGATCACCAATGCAAAATATTTCCTAATCATCATGACCAAATCCGTCATTCATCACCCAAATCCGTCGCTGATCCGTTCGATCTAACGGTCGAATTTTCAATAAATACACGTCTCGTCCAACGATGCCATCACTTAACTGGTTTAACTGCTGCATTAACTATCCGATTTAACTCTATCTCTTCACTATGGATGCCACCACACTTTTTCCTAACTGCAACCTCAACACTTCTGCTTGCACTGCCACTTGCTTCCACTGCGCCAGTCTCCTCCTTACCACCTCATGCAAATTTTTTATTATTTTTATTATTTTTATTTTTAATTTTTTTTATCATTATTTATATTTACTGCGTAATGCCTCAAGCATCGCGTTGCACTAGGCCCTCTATGTAGGGATTGATCCGGCTTCCATTTACTAATTTAGGCAATATCACACCATTTAGTTGTTGCAACTATACCGCACCTCCTTCGGTAATAAAATTGATTACATAAGGACCTAGCCAATGCATTTGCAACTTACCTAGATGTTTTGAAAACTTACTATCATATAACAACACCAAGTCACCTTGCTAAAAGTGCTTATTCTTGATGTGTTGATCATGCCATGATTTTTGTTGATCCTCCTCAACACGCTGATGAAATCTTGAGACAAACTGATCTTCTTCTAGTTGCACCAACTGATCTAGGCATTTTTCCAATGCTCATTCGTCATCCATCCCTGTCACTGCTTTGATGCACAAAATTGGAACAATAAATTCCATTGGAATTACTACTTCCTGCCCATACACCAACTGGAATGGTGTCTTCCCTGTCAACCTTTTGCAAGTAGTGCGATAAGCTCATAAGACTGTCAGAATCTTCATATCTCAATCATCGCAGTTTGCATTACAGGCTTTGGTGAGCTCATGCTCCAACACCTTTTTGAATGCTTCAACTGTCCCATTAGCTTACAGATGATAAGGAGTGGTCTTCTTGTGCTGTATCTGGAACTCCTCTATCAGTGCACTTATGGTGTGATTGATGAAATGATTTCCCTGATCACTCATCAAGATATTTGGACAACCAAATTGAGTGACAACATTGTCAAATAGGAACCTTTTTGCAGTTGCAACAGTGCAATCTGTCACCGGTGCATCTTCTTCTCACCTTGTCAAGTAATCTATCATTGTGATGATATATCATGCAATGGCCCTTTTTCTTGGTGGGTTGATTGGTCTCATGTAATCCACTGCCCATTTATCAAATGGATGCAGTGTTACCTACGGTAGTAAGGGAATCTCATCCCTTCGTGACGCCTTCCTTGTGTTCTTGGCAAACACCAAAAGTCATCGCATAGTCTGCTGCATCACCATTGAGAATTGACCACCATAGTTCTGCACAGAGTACCTTCCTGGCAGTTGCACGACCTCCTTCATTTCCACCCGCAGTTCCTGCATGTGCTTCCGCCAATACCCTTTCCTGCTCATGCAGTAGGACACATCGATGTAAGATCTCATCAGGGCCCATCTTATATAGCTCTCCGAAAATCAACTGAAAATCTGTGGCCCGAACAACCAACTGCTTCTTCTGATTTGTGGTGAACCCCTATGGTTCCATACATTTCACTAAAAACTGAACTATTTTCTCATAGTAGTCATCAACCATTCCAATCCCGAATAGCTAAGCATCGGCTAGTCCATCCTCTATGTTCGTTGGTTCTTCACCTGTCTCAATTCATGAGAAATGGTAAGATCTTGTGTTCAAGCAACCTGGCTTTACAATGATTTCGAAATCAAACTCTTGGAAGAGGAGTAGCCAATGACATATCTTCCCCCGCAACACAATATTATTCACCAGGTATTTCAGCGTGGAATGATCAGTGAACATCTTGAAATGTCCTCCCAACAAACAGTGTCAAAACTTTTGCAATGTATAGACCATCGCCAACCCTTCTCTCTCAGTCATGGTATAATTCTTCTCTACAGATGATAGCTTCCGACTGGCAAATGAAATCGGGTGATCAATATCCCCTTCGCCTGGTTACGCCAACACCACTCCTAGTGCAATTGACAACACATAACATGGATGTGGAATTCCTTCTTCCAATATGGAAAGACCAATATTGGTGCTGTGACCATCTTCTTCTTCAAAGTGTCGAGACTTCCTTCTTCAACAATTTCTCCATGGGTGTTGTGTTCACAACGTATCCTCTTATGAACTTTTAATAATACCCCATATGGCCTAATGTCGCTCTGAGATGCTTCACATTCGTTAGTGGGGGAAATTTAATAATGAGCGCAATATTGGCTAGATCAACCAACATCCCTTCCTTACAGACAACATGCCCCAACAAAATCCTGAATGGCGCACAAAATATGCATTTCTTCGAATTCAACACAATCTGATGTTGTCAACACCGCTCCAACATTAGTCACAGATTTGCAAGATGATCCTTTACAAACCCATACACTGTCCAATCATCCATTTATACAGCCAAAACATCATGAATAAAGTCCTTGAACATATAAACCACGATCCTAGAGAATATCGCAGGTGCATTCTTGAGTCCAAATGGAATCACCTTGTATTGAAAGCATCCCCATTCAGTAAAAAATGTTGTCTTATGCTGATCCTCCTTTGCAATATTGATCTGATGATAGCCGAAAAATCCATCTGTGAACGAATAGATCTCTTGACCACCTATTCCTTCCAACACTTCACCAGTAAACAACATTGGGAATGAATCATGAAGGCATGTGTCGTTAAGCTTCTTGAAATCGACACAGATCCGAACCTCACCTTTCTTCATATCTTGCACAACCATAGGACTGATCCACTCTGATTCTTCAACTGGTTCTATGATTCTTGCATCCAACATTTTGTCTAGTTCAACCTTTACTCTTTCCTTGTATCGCGGATTCAGGTAATATAGACACTGTTTCATAGGTTTCACATCTGGCTTCAGTGGGATTTCCATTTCTCCCAAATCTCCTAAGATTCCTTTCATTTCAAAAAATTTGGTCAGGAACAAGTCTTGAAACTCATGCAACAAATTGGTGATCTTCGCCATAGTTTCTTCACCCCAATAATATCCAATATTTGCGAACTTCAGTTCCTCCTCTGTCCCAATATTTACCTTCTGAATCTTCAACGGTTGATTAATTTTGTCTGTTGGAATCTCTGGTGATGTGATGTTCTGACTTCCTTCATATTTTGGAATATTGATGTTCCTAGGGTCATCTCCATCATCGGTCCATCCTGTTACATCGTATCACTCCATCATCGACTGCATCATTGGTGCTTCATGTGGGTCCGTAGGATATGCGACTAGAAATTCTACCTCCAAAATAACATCACAGATATGATGTAGTGCGCTATGAATCACTGGATCGGCATCCGCAAAACTGACGGTGTGATTGAAACAAATTGACAAATCCTCCCATGTTGTGATCTCTCTTCTAAGCTCGACTGATACATACCATTGTCGTGCCATTTCATCCAATGTGTGTACAAAAGCATGTACCCACTCATTATTTGGTCATGACACCCACATGGTTTGACATGCAACCAAATGATCATTAGGATCATTCCTCCCATCATACTTGTCAACTTGATACTGCTTTGTGTCACCGAAGAAAACTTCTATCAACCTGCGACACAACAACCACCCATTGATTGATTTCTTGTGTGTCGCCCACCAACATGCTGGAGTGGCCTTTAATGATTCATCCAATGCCAATAACCTCTGTGTTTCTGAGACCCTGTCTTCGAAATCAACTAGAAATTTAGGTAATCAGGTAATCCTTCATATGTTAGTAACTCGAAAACTTCTTTGCAACCAGACATAGCGACTAAGAGATCCTTCCACACTTTCGAATTGATACTTCATGCATCTGATTCTACTAGTTTTCCAATGCATCATCAAAATCCGATGATGTGGAGCTAGAGATTCGCCACCCTAGCTCCCCGTCTGCAGTGGGATGGACATAATCTTCTGAAATGTTGTACGCATGGTCCCATCCTTCTACAACTTCTTCCTTGACCGGTTTGACATACCTCCTTCCTTTGCTTGGATCCATCGGGGCTATGTCTCTAATATCATGGTTCTCAAAATTGATTACGCGCTTCTTGAAGTTGATCACCATCAAGTTGTCGTTAGCTCATATGATCCCCAATAGTGTAGGATATGAGCTTCCCTCCTTGAAAACCTTGATAACATTGAAATCCGCATATGTCCTCATTCCTTCAACTTCCACCATTAGGCGCGACACTCGCCCAATTGAAGAAATCCTGGCTTGATTAGCCAGTTTCAGTTGCACAGGGGACCAAACCAACTATGTCTTCCCCATCTTCTCCCATGTCTATTTTGTCAAAATGTTGATATATGAGCCTAGATCCAGAATAACTGAATCTACATCATAATCCCCAATCTAGATATTCATTCTCATTTCCTTTCCAATTTTCTTCTTATATAGGGAGTTCACAGTAGACTCCTTTCGACCCTTCTCTGGTCGATGCAACAGACTCACGATCTTGGCGATCCCATCAAGATCTTTTTCCAGGGAAATAAAAAATTCAAAGAAATTTTGTAGGGTACCATGCTATCGTGATGGTCCTACTGCTAGAGTTGAATAAAAAACAGGTGTCATTTCATAAATAGGAAACTTACTTGGATCTCTTCTCATGGTGTCACGCGATTCAAAGAACGTATCCCTCTCATTGTCGACATCAAATTGCACCTTTTTTCATCTAGCCAATTGAACTTGTGGGATTAGGCCATCATCTCTTGTTGTCGAACCTCCACGAGTAATGACAACAACATCAATAAACTGAGCTCTAGGTTCTGCTGATATCTTCCCAACTGTTGGTCCTTGATTCTGGTTTGGTGGTGGATTCACTAGATGGTTCACATTCAGATTCACATTCCGATTCTGGTTATTCAGTGGTGAAACATTCTTGGTTTGCCACTTTGCAATTAGTTGTGGACAATATTCAACTGTGTGATATGCGACGGTGCATTGCAACTACAGGTTTGGACAATCTCTCTAGCAGATCCCCAATACTACACAATTATAACACTGCACTAGTCCATGACCTTGTCCTCCTCCTCAACCAAATCCTCCGCTTCTTCCTCCTTAGAATCCTCTGTGAAATCCTCCTTGCTGTAGGTACTTCGGTTGGTTGAACTGCTGCTGGTGTGGGTGATTCGACTGTTTTTGAACATACTGTGGTTGAGTATATTGCGACTGAGTATACTATGGCTACTGTGGAGCATACTGCATCTGGTTATACTGAGGTTGCATCAGAGCAAACTACGGTGGTAGTACAAACTGTGGTTGCGGCTGAGGTACAAATTGCGGTTGTGGTTTTACCTCCTACACTGGCTGCTGCAGTGGCACCCTCTCTGTCGATCGATGTTCTTCTCCCTTCATGTAGTACACATCCATCGTCCTATCTTGGAGCAAATCATATGCTCGACAATCCTTGCCTTCGTGCCCAACACATCGACAAAACATACAAGGAAAATTCGTATGCTTGGATACCATCTTCTGAAGATATACACAGTCTTCATGTCGATGTTCGTGAACTTGACAGATGCGACACCATGGCATGCCATCATGACTTAATGGATTTGGAGCTCCTGACAGCAAACAATTTTTTCAAAATCTAGGCATTGATCCTTATGATGTCCCTCCACATGACATCGAGTACACTATATATCCTCACGATTCTCCCTTCCCTTCTTGATATCTTGTGGTTGGATCATCATGTTCGCTAGTTGCGATTGGATCTGATTCATGCCAACTCTAGTTTCGCCAACAAGTGAATCTTCCAGCTTCATTGCGATATCTAGAGCCTCTCTATGTGTCACAATATTCTGCTGTATCAAGGGCATCCTGATATGTGGTATTAATTCCACAATGAACCACTCCTTGTGCTGTACAACACTCATTCCAAAACTGACTTTCTCCATCAGCGTCTTGAATCGTTGATCAAAATCCCAGACCGATTCATCTGGATATTGCTTGATCTCCTTTAGCTCTGTGATATATTGTGACTCATACTTGGGCTTTCTAAACTCTTTGATCAATCAATTTCTAATCTCTGCTAGAGTCTTTGCTGCGTTCCTTGTGAGAACTTGCATAAAATTCATATACCAGTCCAGTGCACAACCTCGAAAGGTTGTCACCAATTGACCCTTCTTCATATCCTCATCTAGGACTTGCTTGGCAGTCCAGACTGCTTCCCATAGAAACCAATATTGTTTGGGATCCTCAGTCCCGTTCCCATGAAACAGAGGTAACTTTACATCATCGCCTTCTATCCTAGGCCTTCTTCCTATGTTCACTGATCCGCTATTATTAGTGTGTTGATGACACGTCGCACAATTTGGTGTTGAGCTAGTATTTCTTCCTAAGTGCGACATAGTGCACGGAGGTGTGGGTATGTTGTTTCTATGGGTTGGTATTTCCTCAGGATCGAGCGTAACCTGGTTGTATCCTTCATCGTTCTAGGGTCGCTTAGTCCCTTGTGATATTCTCTCGTTGCTTCTTGTTTCGGTTGCAGCAGGACTCTCCTCAGTCCTCTGCCTCTTCTCTTTCTGAAACCTTACCCCACTTCACAAAAGACCATGCTCTCCCTCGACTTCCCTCACAGTTTCATCATAACTCCCATCCATCTACCCCATATCATTCCATCCAACCCTCGTCTCCGCATTACATGCAACCTCCGCACACCAGGGCTTTACTCGTTGGAGTTCATCTTCAATATATGATTTTCACAAATGAGCGTTTTAATTGACAATTGCAAAGATAACAGAAACCTACCTCTTGTTCCTTTGAATAATTCCCTTTCCACGTCATTGTAAGACTTGACCGTGTCGACCACAAACTCAGTGATGTAGCCTTCCAAGTTGTCAAGCCACACTTCGACAACCCTTGATTCTCTGTTGTCTACCTATTTCGGCTGCTGGATCAGCTCTGAGGACCAGGAAGTAGGTTCGCCTCCTTGCAAATTTGTCTTTCGATAGGTCAAATACGCCAACCACTCGTACAAGATGATCAAAAAATTAGAGAAGAAGTACTCGTGGAGATCAGAATAGAGATACCTTCCCAGCTACTTTTTCGTCGTTAGTCTCGAATTTTGATTCTCTTTTGCTACAAATTCTCAAGCCTTCTGATCAAACTAATCTTGAATCTTCGGTCTCGTCGGATGCCACAAAATATCCTCCTTCTCCTCGAACTATTGTCCTGACAACAAAACCATTTGTTGACAAAAATCAGTCGATAGGGGTTCACGCTCTGTCGACAGCCTTAAATCAATAATCTCCCTCAGCACCGCGGTCCGGCCCAGAAAGGTTTTACCCTGTCTAAAAACACCTGCGAAGCAGATGAAGTCTGACCTGAGATGTTTGAGGGAGAACTGTCAGAACCACGTTTTCACAGTAAGAAGGAGGGTTTTGTGCATCTACAGTTCAACTATCGCATCATTATCTAGGCATGGGTTTTATATCACTTCTAGCTATCACAACATCACTTCAGAGATCCAAAAAATGGTTTACTATTAATGATTCATATCATAAACCATCATATCACATCAACATATTCAGATCGCAACAATACAATTACTCCTAAATAGATCGATCAACATAACATTATTCAAAACACAGAAACATCACATCATTCAGAAATACCAGACACACTGCGGCATTAATTCATTCAAATTGCATCATTCAACACAGGAAAAGCAGAAAGACATAAAACACAATGTTTCCATCAACCTCCGTCATGTCATATTACTTACGCATCAAAACAAGGTTCCCAAAAACATCTTCACACTTGTGACAAAACAGAAACCAATCTTCCACAGAAAATCATACACTCAGGTTGACTCTCTAAGATAGGATCTGATTGCATCCCATATATCGCAACATTACATTCCTATTTCTATTTATAGTCTTGTGCCTTTTATAAAATGGTCCACTTTGATAACCTTCCTAACTAAATCAGACCAGAAACTAAAAAAATATGACCAATTACTACGAAATCATGACCAAGCCGACTCTTTGTTGACTTTCCCTCCTTGCGAGCCATCCTTGGTCTTGCGCATCACCCTTGGTGATGCGTATCTTATCTTCATCAAAATCGCCTACCAACACATAGACATGGCTAATCATCTCCCTCCTTCTAGTGCCATTTTTTTGATGGCCCGGATCGTAGCCGCTGGAAAAACTACAAGGAAATAACCATGGGTAGAAAGTCCAACCTGAAAGAATTCAAAAAATCCCACAGAGAGATGGTTCTATCCCCAAGTTGTTTCGGATGACTGACTCCTATGGATATAAGGCCTCCACTAGCATGATGTGAACAGATCCAAGTGTATCTTATCTTCCTTTGTGGAATATCTACAGGGTGTGAGGTGTTAGTGAGATATTTTAATATTGAAACTTATGTGTGGTGATAATATGAAGTATAACAATTAGATCAATGATATACGACAAGTATTAATACAACTTATAAACATATAAACCAAATTCATTATTGTCAACTTTAAATAAAACAAAGCAATGACAATTGAATATTTTATCCAAAGGTTTTTTTAAAGCACATAATTGTTCTAACAGAAAAATGTCAATTGAAAAATTAACACTTGGTATGAGTAACTATTTATTAGTTACAAATGCATATATATGAATCAAATAAAGACATTTATGTAATGCATAATTAACACAGTAACATAACTGTGAGAAATCAAAACTGAGATTAGTATGTCGAATAACGATACAAATTATAATGGACATGTCTGAAAGACAAAAGAATAACCAAGATTCATCAAAGAAATGTAATGAACAAACCAAGAGATTGCAGAAAGAAACTGATTGAATTTATTCAAAGTGCAAAAAATTACAGTTCTTCAAAATACAGTGTCTCCGGTCTTTCCCTTGTGGTTTTTTCTCCTATCATTCTCTAAGGTCCTTCCTCTTGGATATCTCAGTCTCTTTAAATAAGAATTACAAATATTACAAAAAAAAATCCCACACAGAGTTAGGGATCATGAAAATATGGTTTCATGGTTTGCCAAGGACAGATTTCCACTTGGCAAATACATCTAGTAAAGATGCTATGTCCTTATATTCAACAAAATCTAGTTGCAACTGAGCCTTGCAGACAAGCGATTCAAATTCCCTCTTCTTTACTTTCTCCCATTCTTGGAGAAAGAGATTGATCCTCATTTCCGAATTGAGGGGTGATTCAATCCATTCCTTGATTTCTACCACATGAAGATGATTGAGTTGCTCGATCCGCTCCTTAGTCTTCGATAACTCCCTTTCAACTTGTTCTAACTTAATCTTTGGAGGTAGATCATCTTCAATTGGATCCATCAGTGGCAAGTCCAGAAAACTTAAAAATATCTCTGAAGCGAACCATATTTTCTTGCATGCTATTTTCCCATCCTGAATGGTGGAATCCACTGATTCACAAACATTCTCCCAAGATTATAAGCATATCATGATCCTCATTAGCTATATTTTATCTAGTATTGGCACATCTTCGATTTTATCCTTTATATACCTCTGTCAGTCCACCAGATTATCATAATATTTGGTTGCTTCCTTCCTCCTTTGATTATGATCATAAAGGAGGTCCAATTGACGTTCAAAAGCATTTTAAGTCTCTTGAATTTCATTTAATCCTTCAAACAAACCAACCATTAATTCGTTCAGGTCATGCTGGATCTTGGAAGCCAGTTCCTGGAATTATTCCTTTGTAAATTTGGAAAAAGAGGAAGAGACAAATATGAACTGGTAGTCCTTCAACTGTTGTTCAAGGGCTATGATATTTTCAACATGTTTCACATTTAGTCCTTATGCTTCTTCCATCTTTTGCTTGAGGAGATCATTTTTCTATTGCAGGTGCTTGAGTTGGTCTTCTTCAAATCTTACAAATAATTTTGGTGGCGCTCATTAGCTTGAGATTACTCCTGCTTAAAATTTTGAATATCTTATTCTTTTGCTTCAATTTATTTGTTGAGTGAGGAAACCGAGTCATAGTTATCTCCTGCGAAGGCCCCCATGGCAGCTGCTGATTCCAGAGCTTCTTGTTTGACATCTATTGAATCTCTCTTCCATATGATCTGGTTTGGCACAGTTCCCTGCATGAGTGTTCCCTCTCTGGTTCTCTTGGCACCTTTCTTCATCACTACTTTCTCTTTTCTGCTCCAAAAATATTTCCCAAGGAAAATCATAACATCATATCCAAAATATGCTATTTCTTCTGTTGTGGGAGTTGAAACTTCAGACACTGTGACTAAAGACACATGTTAGGAAATAACAGGGGTTGGGATAGGAATGTTTACTTGGGGGATTGAAACGGACAGTAAGTGGGCATGAGAAAGTGATAGTGATGGAATGTAAAAATAAATAGGATTAATAGATTCTGCAGAGGTGTTAAGAGTAGGAATATCAACAAGTTATATATATACTAGGGGAATTTGTGCTTGATATGGTTGCAAAGATGTCACTTGAGTAGGAGCAGCAGGATTCTTAGTTACTTTTGAGGATGAGACTACAACTCTGGATGAAGTAATAAAAGGGATAATGGTTGAAAGGGATGAAGGAAAATAAGTTGCCTTAGTGGAAATGGTGATAATTTTTGAGAGGTGAATCTCAGAGAATGAATCATTATCAACTACACCCTCCAATGGGTCCACGAGTCTTCGAGTCACAGAGACCATTGCAAGTAAAGTAACGGGGACAATTATTGGGCATGCGAAACTACTGAGAAGAGTTTCTTCTTCAAGATCACTATCTTGAATCTCAAACAAGTTTACCTGTGATAGAGGATTGACCTGTGGTGGTGGGTATACCTGTGGTGGTAGATTGACCTATGGTGGAGGCTCCTCAACTCTTTGCCTCTTTGGTTGAGGTGCAGAAGCTGATGCCTGTGTGTCTACTTATGAACTCATTATTTCTAAACTCTTCTTTATATTAGTTGAAATCATTAGAGCTTGAAGAGTGGATGAAGGTTGAGGTTGTGGAGGGTATTCAATCACAGCTTTGCCGCGGTCATCCTTTTGCTCAATTTTCATAGAAGAGGTACTATCCTGTGACTTATGTGCCACTTTTTCAACCAATTTATTTTGTGCCTTCTCTTCTACTACCAATTCAAGTTTTCTTTAATGCAGTACCTTTGTTTCCATCTCACATTGGTATTGGAAAATGAAGTTCTTCTCATTAGGAGAAGAGATCTTGCTCAAAACCTCTGAGAATGCATTGGCCCCTTGATAAATAGAATCATCAGGGTCTCCTTGGTGAGCGTATGCAGTCTTCATGTGTTCTTGGGTAAAGTGATTTTCCAAGAAAGACTTCATATCATGCATCCTTTTGGGGTATTCCCCAAGATTAAGGGTAGTAATTTTCTTGCCAAGAATTCTTGCATGTGTGGAGTTCTTTATCAATAGAGGTCCAAGGTTGAGGAGGAATTTGGGCCACCCTTTCCTCTTGGCTCGAGTGAGTTTTGGAAACACTCCATCTATAACTGTCTGGAAATATATCTCTTCCAGAACCATCCTATCAGAAACAATTTTTGGCATGAAATGAACAATGTTGCTACCCCAGATTCTGATGTATGCAAAGTATTCCTGCATGTACCAGTCTCCCATGGTGGATATCAATGTATTGGATCTGTCTGAGAATGTTGGATCATATTCCTTAAATATTTTTTGATATACCGAACCTATGAAATGATCACACGTCATAGATAAAGGGAATGAAATTGTCCTCCCACAACGCTGATCAATAAATATGGACAAAAGGTCCAACCGCAGTCCAGTTCCATCCCATGGATGGGTAAGGAAACACTGCACATAACACATCTATCACATAGGGTGAAAGATAGAAAGTAGGATTTCTAGATGTTGGAGTCTTTTGGTGCTTCTCAATAGCTTCTTTCAATACGACCGACAGGATTTGAGCCCAGTTTAATGATTTCCCAGTTGTAAGGATGTGATGAGCAAAAGGCGCGCATTATGATTTAAACACTGTATAGTTGGGCATTCTATACAATCTGCATAACATTGCTGCTAACAGAGAAAAAGGTTCCCTAAACCAGGAGATATGATATAGTTTGTCGGGTCTAAGGAGGAATGTAGCAGGGTCGTTCATCTAGGACTTAAGAATTTATTCGAAATTATACCACGTCACAGAAGTTTCGAGAAATTGTTTGTTGAGAAACTGTTGGGGTGGCCTGAGGGGATAAGCTCGGGAAAAAACCTCTGGGCGAAAAGAATCTAACTGGGTCTGTGGTTGGTCATTAAATGAGCGGTCTTGAGGGTTTACGTGGTCAATTATCTATTTAATGACGTTAATGTAAGGAATAAAGGCGAGCCTGGATACTATGGCATGGATTTGAGACCTACTGATGTTTATATAAGTCATCTAGTCATGTTGAATGGCTGAAAAAAAATCATTATCGAAAATGAAATAGATCCTTGACCAGTTGAGATGGTAGGTTTTAGACACTTGCATGCTTGTGTCATAGAGGATGCCAGAGTTTGGGTCTATATTCTTTTGCTCATTAAGGGTAGTTTTAGATCTTGTATTCCTCTACATGGCTGATAGGATACAGGGTAAATTTTGATAAAATGTAGAGAAAAAACGAGTAAATTTTAACCCAAATCAAATTACTGAAATTGGACCAATGGATGGCAAGAAACTCAAAGAACTTACCAATAATTCACTTAGGAGAGGTAAATCCGTCGATCTGGTAAAAATTTGCAGTAAAAATTCTTTCACCGAGGTAAAATTTGTAGTTTGGAAATGGTAGAATGATAGTGAAAATTCAAAATATTTAAATAAACATATTCAACGATGAAATGAATTCAAATCGTATATTTTAAAACAGACCGACTCTTAAAATTAAAGCGGGAAAGAAAATTGCGGACATGAACTTTTGACAACTTTATTTTTATTTCCGTAATCTGCATTACAGGTTGCATGATTGCAAGGTGAAAGTTTGTAACGATAAGTTACTTTATTGCCTCCCCAATTCAGAATCCAAATTGCGGGTTGGGGAATCACGGAAGTGCAATTTGTGATTTTATTAGATTTTGGGTTTCCGATTTGTGCAACCCGCATTGCAGGTTGCAGAATTGCGGTTCTAATAAATTAAAATTTTAATGTAAAAAAATTTCCGACTTCCGCAATCCGCATTGTGGGTTTGGGGTTGCGGAAAAGGTGAAAATGAAAAACAAAAGGATTACAACATCTGCAATCTGCATTGTGGATTGCGGGTTGCATGAAAAACAATTTTCAAAACCTAAAAAAAAATATTTCCGCTATCCACATTACGGATTTCCGAAGCAGAATCTTTGAAAGAAAAAGAGTATTTTTCGCAATCCACAAACCCAAAAAAAACAAGGCTTTGAAGCAAATTTTATTCAAACCAAAACATGAAAAGACATAAGAATAAAGATAATAACGAATAATACCCCATAAGCAAGATAATAACCTTAGATATTACCTTAATGATGAGTGAATGGGGCTCCCATTTCACCAGTTAAAATGGGATATGTTGTGCCAACAACAATACCCTATGAGAATGGATCTCCAATTATGGACATGGACTTGTGTTGTATGGACCATGCATTAATTATTTGATGATAATTAGATAAAGCATAGAGAAATATAATTCAAATTTCCCATGCAAATCTCTGAGTGAACTCAAGTTATAAAGCTTCAGTAAAATATGAATTCCTCAATCAATGCCTCAGTCAAAGAATCAGTTGGACTATAATGAATGTATTCAGTTAAGTAAAGAAGATATTAATGTTCATCAATCAACATGCATCAATGAACTAAAGACATCCATGTAAAAGTTAATAATAGAAATTGTGCATGGATGGCACTAAGAGTGAAGCACTGATGACACTTAAGTTATCATGTTAACTAAGTGATCAGCAGTCAGTTAAAGATTGAGTTTAGTTTGCATTCAGTTAACATTCATTTCAAATCAGTAACATTTAGTTCAAGTCATTTAACATTTAGTTCAAGTTAGTTAACATTCAGTTCAGGTAAATTAGCATTCAGTTCAAGGCAGTTTGATTTCAGTTCAAGATATTGAACATTCAGTTAAAGCTAATTGAGGAAAGGAAGGGCACTAATGTTTGCATGGAGGGAGTTCTAGTTAGCTCCTCCTTGTGAATGCACTATGTGGTTCTCTCAGTGTGTTTACTGAGCCTCCTATGCGTTACCTTTTGAATGCTAGGGTTTTTTTCTTGTTATTAATATGCTAGGAATATGGTAAGTTCAATACATTTGCATACACTTGTTTTTGTAGGGTTACATTGGATCTATCTTCTCTACTGTTGTGGTGATATCTCTTAGAGATCATTATGCTTATGTGTTGTAAACCATTCTTTTCAAATCTATCTATCATACTCAGAGAATTGTTGGGGTTTTCATCCTCCGTGTTTGGATGGTTTTCCAAGGGTATATCGTCTCTCATGGTTGATTGATTTATATGGATTATCTATTTAGATGATTTATATGGATGATTTATGAAAATGATTTATGTGGATGATATAAAGATTCACATGTGGCTGATTTATGAAATTCATAAGTGCTGAAATTGTTTGATAAAAGTTTAAAGTTCAAGCATCTCTGATTTTTCTCAAACATCAACAATTTGGACTCCTATGATTCGATTTCTCTAAAAACCAAAAAATATTTACAATATTTACACATTTTCCTTAATACAATATTGGCATTCATCTTTTGATCATGTACAGATCCCTAACACCTATAATTACCATAAAAAACCACCTAATGGAAGAGACACATTCATTCATTGGCCAAGTATATTTTGTGTGACAAAAACATGTGCACATTATCAATGTGCATATGTTATTAATGTGTGTGCCTTAGTAACACATGCACTTTCATGATGTTATTAAAAAACAAACAGACAACCCAATCTTAATTTATGTGAAAGGAAAGGCGTGTCTGCTACAGATACATCTCTTAGGAAACATTGTTGTTCCAAAACAAATTCTTTATGTTTTTTTATGATTGGATTTTCAAAATTTTGGAATTTATTGTTGCATTTTATCCTTTTGAAGATGAGTAATAGACGCGATCGAGCAAAAATTCAGAGAGGAAGGAGCATTCCTTTGAAAAAAATCAATGAACTAAGAGAAAAGGTAAAGTTGGGTATGGTAAAACATAGGCATCCATTAGTAATAACCTCACTTCCTTGCAAAATATATTCCTCTATGGTCTCTAATTTGTTGCCATAGGTGAAGCATATGTGTTCAATGGAGAGGATTGGTATTCCAACGTCAAGTCAATATCCAACTAATATTCCATCAACAAATAATGTTTTAGATGAAGAAGACATGAAATTTTTCAAGATGCTAAGTATACAAGAAGAGATATTAGAGAGATGAATTTTGTTCAATATTATGGTGAAGAGGCTACCCTGGTGAAAAATCATAATGAAAAATTAGATGTTCATAATATGGGCCACCAACATGTCTATGGTAGCCCCAATATTAACCATCAAGTGAATGAAGTGTTACGATCTCCTGGTAAATTTTTGGAATGACATGGTTATGGGTCCCAGACTCGAGATTTTCCTCCCTTGCCTCATCTATATAGTGCATGATGAAGAAATCCTATGCATTTTCATGTGGATGAAAGTGTTATAGAGACCCGTGAAGGTAAGTATCCATAGAATATCAATCTAAACATTGCCTAAAGACATTATTTTCACAATTTTCCAAGCCTCTCCATAAACTGATAACTAAGAATAATATCACGAACCCTTGATTTTGTTGGACTTGTTAGTGCTTGAAATGGTTCTATGATGCAATAGAACCTATGCAAACCACATCTTGAAGAAAATGATAATGCTTTTGTAGTTTGGTGGATTAGATAGACTAGGTGTACAAGGTTAAGAAGAGACTAGGTAGAAAACTAGAATTAACATAGGTAATTTTAAAGATGAGTTATCGAGGCCATTGGGCATGGAGTTTCCTGTAATCTTAATGGATCAAAGGAAATTAAATTGGTTCCTAGATAGGTTTGATTGGCATTGTGAAAGTTAAAAGATAAGAGAAACAAATATGAATAACAAAGATGAACTATGCTAGATCAACTTCATATGTTAAAAGACTGAATACTCAATGAATAGAAATGATTTCTGAAAATTGAATAAGAAACACTCGAATGAACTCATGAATCCTAGGAAAATGCAATGAAGCTTCTCTGTATAAGAATCTAGAACTCATGAACAAAAAATGATGCTCAACAACTGCTACTTCATTCAAATGAGAGGAAAAGACTAATTGAAACTAGACAAATTACAGACTGGTAACAGAGTTCTCAAGAATCTCTGATAACAAATGTTACAAAAGACAATGCCTATCAGGCTTATAAATGAAGTCCACAACCTTTTCTAGGAACCATAATTCAAAACCCCTCTTCTTCCTTCCAAAAGGAAGATCCTACTTCCTTCAAGTCTTCAATGATGCTTCCCTCTATTATTTTCTAAATGCTCAATTACTTCCTGGAAAAGTGGACTTGAATGATGATCTAGTTGACTATTGGGAATATGGATCTAATGCTTAATTGCTGCCTTCAAATTTGAAACTTTTGACTAAAATAAGTAAACAAATATGGCACTTTTTGGAGGGGTCGAAGGTCAAATTTGCTTTTAATTTAGATGTTAACACTTCTCCTTCCAATCTAAGAAGATCGATTTAATTTATTAAAATCGATGATGTTCAGAGGATTTGGACATTTCAAATGTCCAACAAATAAATCTTCCTCCTGATACTCTACCATCAAATTTTCTTGATGTTCCTATGCTAATTTCATGTCCTAAAATTTGGAGATAGATTTGATCGAATGATGATCCTTCCCTTTAAATATGGAATTGCCTGATTTCCTTGACCAAAAATAAATTTTAAATATAAGTGTGCTTTGATATTCCTTTGGCACATTGAATGATTGAAACATGCTCACTTTATTTTTTCCTTGCCTTTTCTTACAAACCTGGTCAACACCTCAGATTATGTCACATATAGAATCAATCTCTTTTTTCAATCCCTTATGTCCATGACCTACTAGAAAATTATCATATTTTATATCCAAATGAAAGAAACTATTAATGTGTACATACTTATCCTTTAAATTAGTTGATCAACAAAAAAATTATCATATTTTATATCCAAATGAAAGAAACTATTAATGTGTACATACTTGATCCTTTAAATTAGCTTATCAACAAGCATCAGTGTAGTATTCAATGAAAGATTCCTATTACAGTAATTAAATAAGTCTTCAATACTTGGACCAAGAAAATCAAGGACCATCACCTTCAACATCAAACTAATTTACATTTGGGATACCACCTTTATGTTCTTTGAAATTTCTTTGAATTTTTTCCCACATTATATCTGCAAAGCTATGGCACTTTTATTTGTTAAAGCTTATAATGAAATCAGCAGAAACCTTGCTATCCTCACTCATTGTTCTATTCATGAATCTTTTGTTATCGATAGTCGATATAAGACTTTGATTTACATATTGCTGGAAGGAATTGGCGACAAGACTCAACATTGCACCTCATGTTACACCTATGCAATCCATCATATACTTATTCAGAATCTCAAGCTACTTTTAAATAGAGTCCAAGTAACTCTTCTATCTCCACAAGTTAAGCACAAAATGATATGAAAAATAATTAAAATCTTGAACTGCAGACCCTTCATATGGTAGAACCCACGAAAATAACTTGAAAGGCAAATAAATTAACATATTTTCCTTAATTGTGGCGACCGAATTGTGAAGAATAAGCACATACCATAGAATTCCTATATTTGTGGTAGAATCATAGTAATGAATAATTATTTATTGTAGCCTTCATAAAAAACATACCTCTATATTCAAAGAAAAGGGTGCGCTTCTTTATTTTAAAGCATTGGGATCCAATACCATTTGAACAAACCATCTAAAGTCAATTGTTAAGATCCACCAGAAGTTCCTCTGGTTATCTAAATGATGCATCACTAAAACTGATAATTAGAGCACTTGGTTTATTTTTAGGAATTAGACACTTGAATCTATACTCTAGATCATTAACTATGCAAAAGAACTTCATAACATATTAATGAAACCTGTAAAGATCTTTTGTGCATTCATCTAACTCAAAGATTTCAAGTTCTCTCAAATGTATACTAGTCACCCTTGTAGGATTACATATGTGGTTTCCTTCAACGAAGAACTTCCCAGTGATGTAAATAATTTTATCGGAAATTAGGACTTCTCGTAGCAAATCGATGTTGTGTTGCATAAACCTCGCTATCAAAACTTGAAATTTCTTGTGATACTAGCTGCATGCAAGTTGAAAGAATTTTTTTTGACACGAACATTTTAGTGCTAACAATTGGCTCCAGAGGGAATAGTGTCCTCCCTATTAGGAACTAAGAGCATTGAAACCAATGTTCCTTATCCATTCAACCTATTTATGAAACTTATTTCTATCCATTCTTTCTCATCACATATTGCAAACAAAAACTACTCTGCAAACTGAAAATAAACTAATCTACACTAGTGTTTTTCTCCATTGGGCTACATAGTAATTATTCATCTACTATAGTGCACACCAAATACTCAAAATGTGAGTTTATTTATGTACATGCTAATCTAACCAATCAACTGCTAGATTATGTAACATGAAATTTCCAATACAACTGTTATCACATATACATTTGCAGTTGGGATACCATGATGCAACATACATATCTATCTCTTATTCTATTTCGAGCTATTTCTTCACATGGGGTTTTAGCATGGATCATTACAGCCTCATCCATTTCAGAGCCTTGTTCAACATATTTTCCTTGCTAGCACTGATATTCATTAGTCCATTGAGATGCTTTAAGTGATGACCTAGTTCATTTGAGCAGAGTAGCAGATCGGATATGGTGCACATAGTTATAGAGGGGCCCTATCAGATGGAAACATGTATATATGGTGAGATCAGGTATATGTTTCCCTGGTTTGATTTTTCTCTATGATGTATATCAAACACCTAGGCTTGTCTTGTTAGGATGATCATGGTGACCTATGCTTATATATGTACTAATTCTTGAACTTGTGCTAAGACTAATTAAAGGACTTAATGATAAAGACTGTTTATCATGTCATGTTTATAAAAATGATTAAACCTTAGTGCTGTGTTGGTCCCATATTTCATTTGTCCTCATCCATCTAGTTCATCCGTTGTTTGAATTTTATCCCATGGCTTAGATTGATTGAGACTTGTGAGATTGAATATATTTTCCCCATGTTGACCCCTGTGCATGATAGACTCCATGTTGTTATGTGTATTTGGATATGAAGTATGTGGCTTGGACAGTGTGTGATGTAGGAGGGAACCCCAAAACACCATATCCCAACTGCTTCCCTAGGATTTAGTTTTCTCTACATTTAGCAAACCTATAAATCTGGCTACTCGACCAGATATTTCTCTAACTCTTTTGCGCAACTCTGTTTCCACAGGATCAATTCCACAACTTCTGTAAGATTTCCTCTGCAACCTCAATATTTTCGATATTGAGTTTTCGCAACAACTTTTCCAATTTCCTTTTCCGCAATTACCTTTCCGCAAAAACCTTTCCGTAAGATTCTTTCCGCAATTGCGGATTTCGAGTTTCGGTTATGCAATTCCCAATTTTCCAAAAGCTGAATTCTACAATCATGCGGCCGTAATGTTCCTTTCTGTAATTGGATTATGGATTGTGGATTGCGGATACACCTTCCACTTTTCCCAAAAATGGGCTTCCGTGATTTTCCTCTCGCAAGTATTTTTTTCCGTAATACCTGAGAACCGTCAATACACAACAAACATATCAATTACGCAAGCAACCATACACATGTATCGCTTAGATGTCTATTGTAACCTCAAAAGCCCCAATTTACAGAATACAATACACACAGATCTATTAACCATTAACAAAGATCATCAATCATTCAATTCATACATTCAATTCATTTTTTCGTAATACCTGAGAACTGTTAATCTATTGTGGAATGTTTCCTAGCCGTTGATATCTGATAAAGTGTGGTACTTCATTTTATTTTGAAGATTACTTATCTCTCGTGTAGGTTCACTTCGTGAATCTTTTCCCATCGTCGATCCATATTTTCTCCTTTAATCTGGACCGTCCAATCTCTGTCGAATGAATTGAATGTACTCTCTGCAATCTTGCATAGATTGATCAGAATATTGATCAATCAAATCAATCTACCTTCTTCCAAACTTGATATTCTTCATTGGATCTGTCCATAGCTTCTATAGATTCATCCCTCACGCAAATCTAAAATTTTTCTCATATAGGCATTGATCCAAGGGTTTACTCAACAAACATATGAGTTACGCAAGCAACCATACACATGGATTGCTTAGACGTCTATTGTAACCTCAAAAGCCCCAATTTACAGAATACAATACACACAGATCTATTAACCGTTAACAAAATCATCAATCATTCAATTCATATATTCATACATTCAGAAAGAACTGCATTTACACAGAGATGTGACGGAATAGGCTTTCCTTTACTCAATATAAGGAATCTGTATATTCACATGATCCAGAATCTACGTTCTAATATTCATAGACCTGATACAACTCCAATACGTGTCCTTGACCTAATTCCACATTGTTTGGCCATACTCTTATCCAGATTTACATTGTTTGGCTACTTCTGGCCTCATTTTTTCTCCTTTTTTCCTCCTCTGGTTATATATGTCTCTATGCCTCGTAGGATCACATACATATATACAATCAGATTTATGAACCCATTCTAGTTTGGATCCTCAATACATTAAAAAAAACTCCTAATTCGTAGTAACTGAAACCTAATTTTAGCAACATAATCAACCCTATCTCAATGACTTGCTCATGAGAGCCTTGACCCTTATCGAATGCTTGTTGGAGTCATTATCCAACCCACACATCTTTATTTGGTCAATTTGGCCTAATTATCCACTTATCCTAAGTTATTGAATCGAATTACCGACATCAAAATCAGCACCAGCACACTCCTTCAATCAGGGATGCCAACTAAGAATTCTCCTTCAATCAGGGAGGCTAACTAGGATTCCTCCTTTAATCAGGGAGAAAATATGGGTTGATCTGCTTGTCATAAATGCACAAGTCAGTTAACTAAATGTTGTTTCACCTAACAATTAGTTAAACTGAGTTGGAAAGGTGCCTTCCTCATCTATTTGTCTATTTTGAGCTGATTTGAGTTAACTGGAGTAATTTAAGGCGCCTCCAACAACTTCTGGTGACTTAGTTCAGTTTATTTCACTTCACCAGAGCTCACTTGAGTTAGATATGCACCCCCACCTATTGATTGACATGCAATTGAGTTCTATTTAGTTAGACTCGGTCATTACTACCTCCGATTCAGTTAGGGCTCAGTTAGAGTCAATTATGGTTGTGATTAGCGGTTAACTGGTGTGTCTAGTGTGGCTAACTGACAACTAAGCCACTCTCATGTTATGAAATTCGAATGAACTCCTTGGGATTAGAATTGTCTTGATATTCATGCAAGTGTATCACATTGTATCTCTACTTTTTATTATTGAAGACATTATTACAACTGCAACTCCTAATTGTAGTGTGTTTCATGTCAAATTTATGTGCAATTGATTCTGAATCTTCTATGAGTTGTTCCTTGGTCCCAAGATTACTGTGACTTAAGTTTCATATGGTATCAGAGCCACGATGGGACAAGGATCTTCTTCTTAAACAGATTCCTTGATGGATCTATGATGCATTTGAGCAAAAAATATCAAAAATTCCAGCTCTGCACCAGAAGCGACAAGTTTACCACATAAGTCCTAAGCAAAGGAATTATTGATCAAGCTAGCTTGATTGACTAAGCTAGGTGTGATGAAAACTTGAAAAGTGTAGGATGTCCGGCCTTATGGTGCCCTTTTTGTGTTTTTGTAGGTTTTTTGAAAGACTTCTACTACATTCGCTATAGCAAAAAAATGGCTTCTTCTGTGGATCCTCTTACTCCTTTCAAATACCACCAGTGGAAGGGGGGCATGGATATTCAATTGTGTGCCAAGGGAATCTACAAATTCACAATGGAGATCGAGATAGATCCAAATCATGTTGTATAAAAATCAAGATACTGGAATAAGCTTGATGAGGCTTTTGGGTTTCTGTGCCTTTTGATTTCCAAATATCTTCACTTCCATATCACTGGATTGAAGTATCTAAAGGAAATTTGGGATAAACTTGTTGATCTGTTTGATAAGAAAGATGACATGAGGATCTACCGGCTAGAGAATGAGCTGATTTCTCTTCACCCAGGAAAATTCAAAACTCTGAATGATTTCTTCACCGAGTTCAAGCACTTGGTGCTTTAGTTTAAGCAATGTGAAGTGGAGAAGGAGGATGATCAGCTTATTCTCTCCATTCTTTCCAAACATGGATAGGATTACTCGGTATTTGTTTCCAAATTCCATACTGGGAAGCTAACAACCCCAAATTGGAAGATGTCGACCCTCAATGCCTTCATTGAGTCTCTCAGAATAGAGCATGACAAGCTTGTGCGGATTGGGATCACCAGATCCTCAAAAGATCAAGAACTGTTTTTTGGAGGGCCCAAATCCACGAATGGTAAAGGAAAGCAAAAGAATCAAAAGACTAAGTTTGATGCTCCCAAGCCAAAGGAGAAGAACCAAAAGCAAGATGATCCTTCCAACTCAAAGAATAACAAGAACAAAGGGAACCAAGGCAAAGAAAATATCAAGTGTTCCTATTACAGGAAGGGATTTCACCCTGAACATTCCTGCATGAAGAAAAATCTTGATGAAATGACTCTTCTCCTTGATAGGAACAATATCAATCTTCCTGATAGTTTTAGGAAGAGAGATAATCATGATCGGGACATCCAGCTAGAAACAGGACATGCCCTCGTGGAAACTATTTAGAATCTGGTGCTTCAAACCATATGGTGGCAAGCAAAGAATCCTTTTCATTCCTGGAGTCTGACAGCAACATTCACATCCACATGGGAGATGAGTCTCAAATCATTTCGAAAGGAAAATGTACTGTAAAACTTGAACATGGCATCTTCTCTGATGTTCTGTATGTACCCTCCTTGGCCTCCAATTTGTTGAGTGTATATCAAATGATACACACCGAAGTGCCCAAGAGAGTTACTTTTATCCCAAATGGTGTTGAGATCTTAGATATTGCATCTGGGAAACTCATTGCAACAGGTCTAGTGAACCATCATGCTAAGACCTATGAGTTTTCCAAGTTTTTACCGGATGCAAAGCCCACCGCTCTTTTGACTCATGGGAATGAGGTCAGTAGGTTGTGGAATGAAATATTTGTACATTTGAACTTCAAATATTTGCAGCAAATTCAAAAAAATTCCATGGTTAAAGGCCTCCCATCCATCAAAACCTCTAGTGGAATTTGCAAAGGTTGCAGTGTCGGCAAACACCCTGAGCACAAATTTGGTCGGGGAAAGGAAAGTCGTGCAACAAGTATTTTGGGGATAATCCACTCTGACATCAAAGGACCCATTCCTACAACCTCCATGATTGGTTCAAGGTATGTTCTCACCTTTATTTATGACTTCTCCAAATTCACTTGGGTTTTCTTCCTAAAGAAAACATCTGAGATTCTTGATAGACTCATTGAGTTCAAGGCATCTGTTGAGAATGCCTCCGGGAGGAAGATAAAGTCTCTTATATATGATAATGGAGGAGAGTATATCAAGTCTGAGCTGCTGCAAATATCTGCTAAATATGGGATCCAAATCTAGCATTCCATTCCCTACACACCCCAACAGAATGGTGTAGCGGAAAGGACAAATTGGGCCCTCAAAGAGATGACTACCTGCATACCGGAAGCCAAAGGTTTGGATAAAAATATTTGGGCCAAGGAAATGAATGTTTCTGCTTATATTCAGAAAATGGTACCTCACTCTTCCATGAAAGGAAAAACTCCTTTCGAAACATACTTTGGGCACAAACCATATGTGTCCAATTTCATACTTTTCGGGTCCACTACTTGTGCTCGAATTCCACTTGACAAGAGGAAGGATTTGCAACCGCAGAGTATTGAGTGTGTGCTCATTGGGTATCTGGAGTAATCAAAGGGATACAAACTTCTGAATATCAGAACCAAATATATATTCATTGAGAGAAGTGTCAACTTTGAAGAACCTCTCCAAGAGGTATAACTACTCGAGGAAGAAACTGCTGAAATTCCCTCATGTTCTGCTGATCATTTTGATGATGAAAATGGGAGTGAAGGCTTTGATATTTCAGATATGATATCTGATATCAGTGAACATAATATATCAGGTTCTGAATCATATTCAAATGTGCCCACTCATCACCCAAAATGGGCCAAAAAGGCACTCTCTTCCCCCGGGACAAACATTGGAAATCTTGTTGATCCAAGAAGAACCCGGTCAGATTTTCAAAGAGAAGGTATTGCTCTTTATTTTAATGATTCCTTGTTGTCCAAGACCTGTTATATGATGATTGGGTTTGATACCAAGTCCTACTACCATGCTCGGAAAGATCTGAGATGGATAGTTGCAATGGATGAAGAGTTCAACTCTCTCCGAAAAAATGCAACTTGGGAGCTAGTTTCCCTTCCACCTGGGAGGAAACTTGTTCAATGCAAGTGGGTATATCGGACAAAGTTTGCTGCAGATGGAAAAACCTGCAAGTACAAAGCACAGTTGGTTTCAAAAGGGTTCTCCCAAGTCCAAGGAGTGGACTATCATGAGACCTTTGCACCAGTGTCAGAGATGGATTCCATAAGGTTAGTTTTGGCCATTGCCGCATCCAAGCACTGGGAGGTGCATCACATGGATGTCAAGAGTGATTTTCTTCATGGAGACCTGCAAGAAGAAATATACATGAAGCATCCTGAAGGCTATACATCATATCCTTCCTTGGTTTGTAAGTTGCATAAATCTTTATATGGGTTGAAACAACCGCCAAGATCTTAGTATGCCAAAATGGATGCCTTTCTGCTCTCACAGAACTTCCATAGATGCAAATCTGATCCAAACATATATTTGCAGAAGTATGAAGGTAATATTCTGATCATAGTATTGTATGTGGGTTATATTTTGATAACAGGAAGCACACTTGCTTCGATTGCCTTTATAAAAATGGCTCTTCATGATGCTTTTGAAATGAGTGATTTGGGCTTGCTGAGATAGTTTCTTGGGATTGAAATCACTAAAGACTATGATGGGATAATGGTGACTTAGTAAAAATATGTTTCAGACCTATTAATTAAGTTTAATATGGCTGATTGTAAGGTTGCACCATTTCCTTTCCTCTCAAGAATCAGTTTTGAAGAGGGAAAGTCCACTCCGCCCATGGATTCCACTATTTACCGCCAGTTGATTGGAATCTTGCTGTACTTGACACATTCAAGGCCTGACATTTGCTATGCCGTGAATGGTGTATCAAGATATATGTAGCAGCCTCATGATCTGCATTGGAAGATATCCAAGAGGATCCTTCAGTACATTCAGGGCACTAGATCCTACGACATTCACTATGTTGCAGATTCTGAGCTAGAGTTGGTCGATTTTACAAATTCAAATTGGGCGGGGGATACCATAGTTCAGAAGTCCACTTTTGGGTATGTATTTATTTTGGTAGTGGACCCATTTTCTGGTCCAGCAAAAATCAGGTTGCCATTGCACTTTCTTCAGCAGAGGCCAAGTACAGGGGAGAAATAAATGATTCCATCCAGGCAGTTTGGTTGCAAGGCATTTTGTCAAAGTTTGAGATTGGTAGTGCTTTATCCACAGTCATATTTTGTGACAACCAAAGTGCTATCAATATCTCAACAGATCCAGTTTAGCGACAGAGGACCAAACATGTTGAGATCCACATGCACTACATCAGGGAGTTGGTGCATGACATGACAGTTGTTCTGCAATACTTCCCTACAGATGAGCAGATTACAGATATTTTCACCAAGAAATTTACTGAGAAAAAATTCACTTATCTCCGTTCACTGTTGGGGGTGAGTTCATCAAGGTGAAGACAGTTACTTCTTTAGTGTTTAGCTTGAGGGGGGGTTTTGTTCCCACTGGGTTTTCTCCTTTTCCTCACTTAGCATTTATTTGACCATTTTAGAGTTACTTTTTGTATAGGGTGACCTATGGATTTTGTTGTCGGGGCCCTAGCATTTTTTTTACTCCTCCACATGAGTATAGCTTAAGGGGGGGGTGTTGGAGTCATTATCCAACCCACACAACTTTATTTCGACAATTTATCCTAATTATCCACTTATCCTAAGTTATTGACTTGAATTACTGACATCAACACCGACACACTCCTTCAATCAGGCAGGCCAACTAATCCTTCTCCTTCAATCAGGGAGGCTAAATAGGATTCCTCATTTAATCAAGGAGAAAATATGGGTTGATATGCTTGTCATAAATGCACCAATCAGTTAACTAAATGTTGTTTCACCTAACAATCAGATTTGGAAATGCGCCTTCCTCATCTATTTGTTTATTTTGGGCTTATTTGAGTTAACTAGAGTGATTTAAGGTGCCTCCAATAACTTCTAGTGACTCATTTCAGTTTAGTTCACTTCATTGGAGCTGACTTGAGTTAGATATGTGCCCCCACCTACTGATTGACATGCAGTTGAGTTCTATTTAGTTAGACTCAGTCATTACTGCCTCTGATTCATTTAGGGATCAGTTAGAGTCAATTGTGGTTGTGATTAGTGGTTAACTAATGTGTCTAGTGTGGCTAACTAATAGTTGAGCCACTCTCATGTTATGCAATTTGAATGACCTCCTTGGGATTCGAATTGACATGGTATTCATGAAAGTGTATCACATTATATCTCTACTTTTTATTATTGAATACATTATTACAGCTGCAACTTCTAATTGCAATGTGTTTCATGTCAAATTTCTGTGCAATTGATTCTGAATCTTCTGTGAGTTGTTCCTTGGTCCCAATATTATTGTGACTCAATTTTCATAATGCTACCATTTGACATGGGCTTAGTTACATGACTCATTTAATGACTCATCACTCACTTAGTGACTCATCACCTATCTAGAAGAACACTTGTAAATCAAGCATATTTACAATATTACATTAAAGAACCATTCATTCAAAAAAATGAATACCCCTTTTAGGTCCGGTCCAAACATTGGACTTGTACTTGGATGGAGAGCAGGATGCTCCTGCATCAGACTCCCTAGGAAGAAATAAATATGGCCTCTTGGTCATAATATTCCATCTTATGTATTCCTGGATCCCAAACTTTGTGTTGAAGCTTTTCATTTGCTTCATGGTTGTTATGTTGTATTTTTACTGGCTATAATTTTCCTGGCTTCCATACTTTTTGCTGCAATGCTCCACTAGCCTTGCTTCTGCAATCTTCTTTTGTCATCTTTTTTCTATTATTGTTATGTTTCTTTACTCTGCTGATGTAAATCTCCATTCTTTCTTCATGGCTCCTTTGAGACACCTTCACCATCAGCGTCCTTAGTTCCTCAATCTCCACATCCAGTCTATTCTTTGGCTGGTACACTTGCATCTTCTTGTTCTGAAACTGTTGTTGTTCCTTTGAATCGGTTGAGTCAGACATTCCACTGCAATAAATTGTACTTGATTGATGTAATAAAATCATATCATTACAAGACAATTCAATTCCTTGACCTTCCTTCTTTTCCTCTCCAATGCTGTGACTAAGCATTTCTATGCTTGCACCTATTAAGCAGTCATATTTATCAATCCTTGGATTGATCAACTAATATTCCAACATTTATAAGTCTTCATCATACTTTCTGAGGTTAGAAAGTTTCTCTTTGTCTTCATTATCTAACTCTGCAACAAGTTCTTCTAGGTACTGATCACCCTTGTGAGACAATATAGTCTCTTATTTTGTCATGACATATTTCTTTCTCTGTCTACCTTCAATTTCTTCAATACCTGCAAACACACACCAATAATCATTTTAAAAAACATGAGGCTATGAAGTCCCTGTCGATATTTTCTCTGGCATCCTCCCTTTGTGTTGGTCTGAACATAACATCAAACTTTCACCATCATCTATTTCTTCAACAGTCTGAGCTATAGGTTGCATACAATCTTCATAGGATACCATTTCATCTATTACTACAACATAATTATGTTCTATTGTCATTCTTTTGGAAAGCACGTCTTCTTTTCCTTTAGACTTCATGACAGTCCAAGGTGATTGTTCAACTTTTTCCTTCATCAGAATGCAATTCAGATTCTGCCCTATAGAAATGTCTTTGTACATTTCTTTTTATTCCTTCAACTTCAAATCATCTCCAATTAACTGTGTTCCTTCATCAAGGAACTCATCAATTAGTTCCTTTTGCTGCAATACTTCAGACCTTTCCTCGTTTAAGAGATTTTCTTCATCATATTTGACGTCATCAAAATTTAAGACAGTTTCAAAAGACTGCTTATCATTTTCAACAAAACTTGTAATCACAAACAAATCATCAGTCTAAAAAACATAAGACCTCTTGGTCTCATTTGGCATCGCAATAATCTCCTCCATAAGTTGATTTGTACTTTCTACATAATCCATGAGGCTTTCAATTAGTCTCTCTTCATCATCCTCACTCGCATCTCCTCCAAGCAAAGGACCCTGTTCATGTTCACATGTCAAAACATCTATCTCACTCATATATCTTGAGTTCTTCCTTCAACATTGTAGACATCCTTTGTTGTAGCTTCACCTGTAGTGAATGTCCTCTTACCTTCTTTCTCTTTGTGATACAACCATTCCTCTGGTTCTCTTTTTGTAGCAACATCTCCAAACGAATACGCTGCAATCCTATGTCAACTAATTCTTTGTCATACTCCTCTTGACTCATCCTGTTGATGTCTTCTACCTTAGCATCTTTTCTTCTGTTGCGGTTTGTCTTTGAACCTTTGCAATGAATTCTAGTAGTCATCATCTTCATCTTATTTTCTTCTATGAACTTCATCTTGTTCACTTGTGAAATGCTCCCAAGCCTCCTCTCAACAAGTCTTCATACCTGCTACTATACCTCAACAAACTATCTCTCCTTGAGCTTGTTCTTTTGGTATCTCTGGTTCTTCTCCTCTAGAACCTTATGAGCAACTTCATTTGCTCCTCTTGGATTTTGCAGATCCACTTCTACTGTGAGAAAATTCAATTGTTCGCTTTCTTGTCCAACCTCTGTTGGATCTTTAGGTTATGCCACTGCTTTCTCTTTTATCCAAGAGTTCACAAACTCTTCCTCAAGAATACAATTATCCTCGATATATCTCCTCTAGTTGCCATTGCTGCTATCAAACCTTTCATGTTTGTTTCAAACAAATTCTTATAACCAGAGTTAAATAAAACATCAATCAGTCCATACCTTTAAGACTTTTCCACTTGTATAGTTGGCTGAAAACATTCCCCTGTTTGCAATTCTTGATTTAAATCAATTCTGAATACTCTCACTTGACCAACCCTCTCAACACATTTGTTAGTCTTCAACTTTAACATAAATTGAAAATCAGAATTTGATTTACCTCTTGGCTCTGATATGAGCTCTAACAATATTCACGTAGAATCTTCTATGCTCTGCTACCTTCACGTAAAAAAAAATTATGCTCTGATACCACATGATGCAGGAGGGAACCCCAAAACACCATATCACAACTGCTTCCCCATGATTTAGTTTGCTGTACATTTAGCAAACCTTCAAATCTGGCTACTCGACCAGATATTTCTCTAACTCTTTTGCGCAACTCTATTTCCACAGGTTCAATTCCGCAACTTCTGTAACCTTTCCTCCGCAACCTTAGTCTTTCCGCAACTCAATCTTTCCGCAATTGAGTTTTCATAACAACTTTTCCAATTGCCTTTTCCGCAATTGCATATTTTGGGTTGCGGTTATGCAATTCGCAAATTTTCCAAAAACTGACTTCCGCAATACTGCATCTGCAACGGTCCTTTTTCGTAATCGGATTGCGGATACACCTTCCACTTTTCTCAAAAATGGGTTTCCGCAATTTTCCTCTTGCAAGTATCTTTTTTTGTAATTCCTAAGAACTGTCGATCTATTGCGAAATGTTTCCTAGCTGTTGATCTCTAATCAAGTGTAGAACTTCATTTTATTTTATGGATTACTTATCTCCCGTGCAGGTTCACTTCGTGAATCTTTTCCCACCGCTGATCCATATTTTCTCCTTTAATATGGGCCATCCAATCTCTGTCGAATGAATTGAATGTACTCTCTGCAATCTTGCGTTGATTAATCAGAAGATCGATTAATCAACTCAATCTACCTTCTCCCATACTTGATATTGTTTGTTGGATTTGTCCATAGCTTCTATAGCTTCATCCTTCACGCAACTCTGCAAATTTGCTCATACAGACATTGATCCAAGGGCTTACACAACAAACATATCGGTTACGCAAGCAACCGTACACAGGGATCGCTTAGACATCTATTGTAACCTCAAAATACCTAATTTGCAGAATACATTACACACAAATTTATTAACCATTAACATAGATCATCAACCATTCAATTCATAAATTCATTCATTTAGAAAGAACTGCATTTACACAGATATGTGCCGAAATAGGATTTCCTTTACTCAATATAAGAAATATGTATATTCACATGATCTAGAATCTATGTTCTGATATTCATAGACCTGATACAGCTCCAATCAGTGTCCTTGACCTGATTCCACAATGTTTGGCCACACTCTTAGCCAGATTTACAATGTTTGGCTACTTTTGGCCTCCTATGGATATATATGTCTCTATGCCTCGTAGGCTCACATACATATATACAATTGGATTCATGAACCAATTCTTGTTCATATCCTCAATACACTCAAACTATAAATCTGCACAGTGATCTAGGGACTCAAGCACAGCCTCATCAAAGATTAATCACACTAATACATGAAAATGGTGTAATTGTGCTACAAAATGAGTAGCCGCTCTGTATATTCACACAAAGAGTGAGTAATACAATACAATGATCATGCTGCAAGCATGAATGAAAAAGCAATTCGAATTCCCAAGGAGGTCATTCGAATTGAATGAGTGAGTCTAGCTTAACTAAATGTAAGCCACAGTCAACACTCAAGTTAACCACCGATCAAAACCCTAATTGACTCAACTGAGCCCTAACTGAAGTCAAAGTGTAATAAATGACTGAGTCTAACTGAAAGTAGGTCAGACACATGTCACAGCAAGCCAACCATCAAGTGGTAGCACTTCAATGACTCCAATGAAGCCCGATGAGGTTAATTGAAGTGTAACTGAACATCAGAAGTGGTTGGAGGCGCCCCTGTTGACTCCAGTTCATTAAATAATCATCAAGTGATCAATTTAATGAAGGAAGGTGCCTTCACTGCTCTGTTTAACTGATTGTAACCATCATTTAGCAATATGGTGCATTAATGACACTCAGATCATCCCTGGAGTGCTCCAGTTAGCCTCCCCGAATGTAGGAGAAGGTTAAGTTAGCCTCCTTGAATGAAGGTAGGCGTGGATGTGATCTAGCTGATGTGATCTAGTGCTCCTCTGATGTTAATTAAGTCAATAATACTTAGGATAGTGGTTCAAATAGGCCAAATTGACCAAAATGAGTGTGTAAGGTGGTAAATGTCTCCAACACCCCCCTTTAAGCTATACTCAGGAGGAGTTAGAAAACATAAAATGCATAAAAATGCTAGCGCCCTAACAACTAAGGCCATAGGTCACCCTGTACAATGCTGAAACTGAAACATTGCTAAAAAACAAACTAAGTGAGGAAAAGAGGGAAAACCCAGTGGGAAACCCCCCCCAACCCCCCCCATCAAGATGAACACTGAAAGTAGTCTGAATCACCCTCATGAACTCACCCCCAACAGTGATCGGAGGTAAGTGAACTTCTTTTCTGAAAATCTCTTGGTGAAGATGTCTGCAATCTGCTCATCAGTCGGGAAGTATTGCAGAATGATGGTCTGGTCGTGCACTAGCTCCCTAATATAGTGCATGTGGATCTCTACATGCTTGGTCCTCTGCCTAGTAACTGGATCTGTGGATATCTTAATAGCACTTTGATTGTCACAAAAGAGGACAGTGGACAAAGTACTACTAAGATCAAACTCTGAAAGAATTCCTTGCAACCAAACTCCTTGGATGCAAGCATTCACCGCTCCATGATACTCGGCCTCTGCTAATGATAATGCTATGGCAGCTTGCTTTTTTCTGGACTAGCGAATGGGGCCACCACCAAACATGAATACATATCCAGAAGTAGACTTCCGATCAATAGAGTCGCCCGCCCAATCGGAATCTATGTATCCAACCAGCTCTAGCTCCAAGTCTGCAGCATAGTGAATGCCGTAGGTCCTGGTTCCCTGAATATACTGGAGGATCATCTTGGCTGCCTTCCAATGAAGATCATTATGCTTCTACATGTATCTTGATACAACATTCATGGTATAACAAATATCAGGCCGAGAATGTGTCAAGTACAACAAGCTACCAATCAACTGTCGATAGATAGTGCAATCCATGGGAGGTGTGATTTTTCCTTCTTCAAGGCTGATCCCTGAAAGGAAAGGGAATAGTGCAGGCCTACATTTAGTCATGTTAAACTTGACTAATAGGTCTGATATGTATTTGGACTGAATGACCATTATCCCATCAGAATTTGCTCAATTTTGAGCCCCAAATCACTCATTTCAAAGGCATTGTGGAGAGCAGTTTTGATGGATGAAATGGAAGAACCTGTGCTACCTGTGATCAGTAAGTCATCAACATATAAAACAATAATAATCAAATGACCATCAGACTGCTGTAAATACACATTTGGATCTGATCTACACCTCTAGAAATTTTGCGATAGAAGGAAGGCATCCATCTTGGAATAACACTCTCTTGGGGCCTGTTTTAACCAGTACAGTGACTTATTTAGCTTGCAAACCAAAGATGGATTAGAGATGTAGCCCTCAAGATACTTCATGTATATCTCCTCATGAAGATCTCTATGTAGAAAGGCTGACTTAACATCCATATGATGCACTTCCCAGTGCTTAAATGCCGAAATTGCCAAAACTAGGTGGATGGAGTCCATTTTTGCAACTGGTGCAAAGGTCTCAAGGTAGTCCACACCTTGGACCTAAGAGAAACATTTTGCCACCAGCCTTGCCTTATATTTGTAGGTGTTTCCATCAGCAGCAACCTTGGTCTGAAACACCCACTTGCATTGAACCAATTTCCTTCCCGGAGGAAGAGAAACTAGCTCCCAAGTAGTGTTTTTCTGAAGAGAATTCATCTCTTCATCCATGGCAACTTGCCATCTCGAATCCTTCCGAGCATGGTAGTAGGAATTTGGGTCTGAACTAATCATCAAATAGCAAGTTTCAAACAACAAATTATCAGGACAAGAGAGCACAATACCTGCTCTTTGGAAATCAGACCAGGTTCTCCTTGGATCATCCGTATTTCCAATGTTATCTCCTGCGGAGGAGAGTGTCTGTCGGGCCCATGTGGGAAGATGATTTTGTACTTCAGGTTATGATTCAGAATCTGATTTTTGCTGCACACTGATATCAGAAATCAGAGGATCCAAATCAGGGTCATCACCCCCAATTTCATCATCCAAATATTTAGTAGAATAGGAAGGAAATTCAGCAGTTTTCTCCTTCACTAGTTCCATCTCCTGAAGAGGCTCATCGAACTTGACACTCCTTTCGATGATGATCTATTTTGTTTTGATATCCAGCAGCTTGAAAACTTTTGATTCATCAGGATACCAAATAAGTAGACATTCAATGCTTTGCGGTTGCAAAGCCCTTCTTTTATTAAGTGGAATCCGGGCCCATGCAGTGGACCCAAACACTCGTAGGTTCGACACATCCGGCTTGTGTCCGAAGTATGCTTAGAAATGGGTCTTCCCTTTAACGGATGAGTGTGGCACCCTGTTCTGAATGTATGCTGCAACATGCATGGCTTCAGCCCACAAATTTGCAGCCAACTTCTTTGATTACAACATACAGGTGGCCATCTCTTTGAGAGACCGATTCTTCCTTTCCGCTACACCGTTCTGCTGGGGAGTGTAGGGAATTGAATGTTGGACCTGAATACCAATTTGGGACATATGTGCAGAAAATCATTACTGACATAATACCTGCCATTATCAGATCTCAAGATCTTGATCTTAAGCCTAGAGGCATTCTCGATCAAGGCCTTCAGTTCAGAAATTTTTTCACATACTTCAGACTTCTTTTAGAGAAAGAAGACCCATGTGTACCTTGAAAAATCATCAATAAAAGACAGAATATACCTTGATCCATTCATGGATGTGACAAGCATCATACCACTGATATCAGAATGTATCAGCCCCAATATGCATGTAGCTCGATTTTCCTTCCCCCGATCAAACTTGTGCTCAGGGTGTTTTCCAACCACACAACCCTTGCAATCTCCAGTGGTTGCCTTGATGACCGGGAGGCCTTCAACCATGGATTTTTTTTGTAATTGCTGCAAATATTTGAAATTTAGATGGCCAAACCTTTCATGCCACAGCCTACTAACTTCATTTCCATGAGTTAGCAGAGCGGTGGGCTTTGCATTTGCCACAAAGTGGGAGAACTCATAGGCTTTTACATGATGGTTTGCAAGGCCTTTAGCAATGAGTTTCCCAGATGCAAGTTTCGTTATCTCAACATCATTTGGGATGAAAGAAACTCTCTTAGGCACTCCTGTATGTGTCATCTGATAGACACTAAGGAGGTTTGATGCCAGAGACGGTACATACAAAACATTTGAAAAATAGCCATTCTCAAGATCAACTATACCTTGTCCTTCTGAAATGATGGCGGAGTCATCTCCCATGTGGATGGGGATGGATTTGCCGATCTCCAAGGATGAAAAGGAGTATATTTTAGCCATCATGTGGTTCGAAGCTCCAGAATCAATCAAGAGTGCTTTGGACTTCGAAGTGCTTGCCATGAGGGCATGACCTTTTTCATGCTGTGGTTCCCGATCTTGCTGATCTCTCCTCCGAAAGCTTTCTGGAAGATTGATGTGATTTCTCTCAAGGAGAGAGGTAGCTTCATCAAGCTTCTTCTTCATGGAGGCATGTTCAGGGTGGAAGCCCTTCCCGCAGTATGAACACTTGAATTTTTCCTTTCCATGATGCCCTTTTCATTTGTTCTTCCTTGAGTCGGAAGACTCATCATGTTGTTGGTTTTCAACTTTAGGCTTAGGAGCTTTGAATTTAGTTTTTGGGTTCTTCTGTTTCTTTCCTTTACCCTTCAGATATTTGGGCCCCGAGACATGGAGGGCTTGATCATGGGAGGATCTGATGATCCCCATCTGGACAAGCTTATCATGTTCACTTGTTAGGGACTTAATGAAGGCATTGAGTGTAGGAATATTCCATCCAGGGGTTGTGAGCTTCCCCACACTGAATGTAGAGACAAAAACTGAATAATCAGCTCCAAGTTTGGAGAGTATGGCGAGGATGAGATGATCATCCTCCTTCTCCACTTTGCATTGCTTCAAGAGTAAGACAATGTGCTTGAACTTTGTGAAAAAGTCATTCAAGGTCTCGAAATTGGAAGGCTGGAGAGACATCAATTCATTTTCAAGCTGGTAAACTCTCAAATCATCCTGTTTTCCATATAGGGTTTCCAATTTGTCCCAAATTTCCTTTGGAGTCTTCAATCTCGAAAGATGGAAAAGAAGATCCCAAGAAATAGAGAGGCACAAGAATCTGAATGCTTCATCCTTCTTGTTCAAGAATCTTGATTTGTCTATAGTAGTACCAGGCTCATCTTCAGTGTCCATGGTGACTCTATAGAGTCCTCTGGCATGTAGTTGGATCTCCATGTCTCCTTTCCATGAGTGGAAATTGACCGGAGTCAAAATATATACTGAAGAGGCCATCTGAATTTGCAGGAGCGAATGCTTCACCTGTAGAAAACCTGAAAATCACAACAGAAAGGGCAATGTAAGGTCAGACAGCTTGCACATTTTAGGATTTCATCACACCCAGCATAGTTAATCAAGCAAGCTTGATCAACAAGTTCTTTACTTGGGGTATTAAGTGGTAAGCCTTGGCTTCTGGTGCAGTGTTGGGTTTTTGAGCTATTGCTCAATTTTCATGCAAGATCTGTCAAAAAGATTGTTTTTGAGAGATATGAGCTTCATCCCATTGTGAGCTCTGATACCATATTAATCCGGACAATGATCTAGGGACTCAAGCACAGTCTCATCAAAGATTAATCACAATAATACATGAAAATGGTGTAATTGTGCTACAAAATGAGTAGCCGCTCTGTATATTCACACAAAGAATGAGTAATACAATACAATGATCATTCTGCAAGCATGAATGACAAAGAAATTTGAATTCCCAAGGAGGTCATTCGAATTGAATGAGTAAGTCTAGCTTAACTAAATGTAAGCCATAGTCAACACTCAAGTTAACCACCGATCAAAACCCTAATTGACTCACCTGAGCCCTAACTAAAGTCGGAGTGCAATAAATGACTGAGTCTAACTGAAAGTAGGTCAGACACATGTCACAGCAATCCAACCATCAAGTGGTAGCACTTCAGTGACTCCAATGAACCCCAATGAGGTTAACTGAAGTGTAACTGAACATTAGAAGTGGTTGGAGGTGCCCCTGTTGACTCTAGTTCATTAAATAATCATTAAATAATCAATTTAATGAAGGAAGGCACCTTCACTGCTCTGTTTAACTGATTGTAACCATCAGTTAGCAATATGGTGCATTAATGACACTTAGATCACCCCCGGAGTGCTCCAGTTAGCCTCCCCGAATGTAGGAGAAGGCTAAGCTAGCCTCCTTGACTGAAGGTAGGCATGGATGTGATCTAGCTGATGTCATCTAGTGCTCCTCTAATTTTAATTAAGTCAGTAATAATTAGGATAGTGATTTAACTAGGCCAAATTGACCAAAATGAGTGTGTAAGGTGGTAAATGTCTCCAACACAAACACAATCCTAGTTCATAGTAACTGAAACCTAATTTTAGCAACATAATCAACCCTATCTCAATGACTTGCTCATGAGATCCTTGACCCTTATCGAATGCTACCATTTGACATGGGCTTAGTCATATGACTCATCACTCACTTAGTGACTCATCACCTATATAGAAGAACACTTGTAAATCAAGCATGTTTACAATATTACATTAAAGAACCATTCATTCAGAAAAATGAAGACCCCTTTTAGGTATGGTCCAAACAATGGACTTGTACTTGGCTGGAGAGAAGGATGCTCCTGCATCAGTGTGGTTGGGTTCACCGTCTAGTTCTCCTTTAATCCTAAAACAAGTGTTCCTCAAAATAGTTTTGTTAAACACTAAAGCACTGGAACACATAAATGCTATATCTAAATGATGCAAAGAAAATGTTTAAAAGGTAGTTAGTGGCCAAGGGGTTGAGCACTCATTCTTTGTATAATGTAAGGCTCATATTCCCTCCACAGGGGTAGCAGGGAAAGGAAAACCCATTGGGGCTATGGAATTCTCCCTGGAAGCAGGGCTAGGCCTTAGTCATTTACCAGAGCCTAGAAGGATTTTCATGGCACCTGCTCCTGTAGGTTGGCTACTATCTTATGTGAAAAATAAAGTTATTGAACAAAATAAATTCTCAAAGGATGAACACTCACTCTTTGTATAGTGTTCGACTCATTTTCCTCCACAGGGAAACATAGCCAGACAAGCATGCAAAGGCTATTTCTTTGTCAGTACTGGAGCCCAGAAGGCTTCTAGGGAACCTGCCTTTGAAGGTTGACCTGTATTGTAAAGTAATGAAAAGTAAAACTTGCTAGATTCTAAAGGAAACAATCCCAAGTACTTCATTCATTTGTGAGACACTGTCATTCCCTGTTATTATATGTCATGCATATGTCTTGTTGGTTGAGTGTATCGATTATCATTCGGAGAGATCACATAGTCAAAGTCAGTAAGAAATCATTCCCCTTTTCCTTAGCCTTGTTTTCCATCCTCACCCAACATTAGCACATTGTTTAAACTTTGTAAGTATGGCATGCATAATAGACTCCCAGAAGGTTCCAAGATTTTTCAAAGGCACAGCTATATCTTACTTACTATCAGGGATGATTTTAAGAACCCCCCCTAGATTTATATGTATAAAAATTGGGCGAATCTCTCCGATATATAGGAAAATTTGAAGGCGATTTTATCAATAATATAATATGTATATATATAAAAATTGGCGAATATTTCATTTTATTATATAATGTTGTAAAATTTTGGCGAATCTTTCATTTTATTATATAATGTTGTAAAATCTTGGCGAATCTTTCATTTTATTATATAATGTTGTAAAAACTTGGCGAATATTTAACTTCATAATAAACAATTGTAAAAACTGGTGAATCTTTCACTGATTTATAGAATATTGTCAAAATAAAAGAATAACAACATTAGTCAAATAACATGAATCACATGATCAACAACAAAACATGTAGACTCACAAGTCACAACAGGAAGGTGTCAGTGAAACACAACTGCACTGACTAGATTCAGGGCAAGTGGGGACTCCACTTGTTATCTCATCCCTCAATGGTCCAATGGACATGTGGGGACCTAAATCTTGACAAACTGATAAACTCATAGAATCATACATTATGCTCGATCTTGGCCTCCACTAGCCAATTATGGTCATGGAGGCTAATACAATTATGCATTGTAATTATGCCAATTGATTATTGCATTAGATGAATGTTGGTCTTGTGCCAATAGGTATCCTACGATCAATGCATAGGAACCTGGTGCATAGACCATTTTTCTCTTCACTTAGATATGTAGAGCTCGTTTATTTTTTTGAATAACGATAAGTATTTACAAAGAAAATATACAGTCAGCATAAAAGAGTTGAAAAACTGAAGAAAATTAATTCATGCAACTAAAAGTTAATAAAAGAATCTTTTCTCAAATCCTAAAGCCAACCTTGATTCAAGCTACAACAAAGGGTTAAATCAAGCATCGAATGAGAACTAGAATCATTCAAAGGAACTAACACAATATTTAACCAAAATACACACAAACTTCAAAAATTGACAAAATGCTTCAAACAAAAGCAATAAACAAACCATAAAAATTTGTCAAGATATTTGTGCTAAACACCAACATGGTTTCATGTACTTGAATGAGCCCATTCTTTCTTAGCGAAAGTGTTGTCAAATTAGTTATTTATCATTTAATGTTAGGAAACTATCTATGTGAAGAGATAGCTCCTTGGCCTAGCTTTCTCAAATTCCAGCGTCATTTCCTATCAGATACAAGAAAGAGACAATGTAAGAGATAAATATCAAACCATAAATCTTAAAATAAGCTACATGAAGGTAATGTAGCTCAAATAATCAATGTTACAACAAAAAAGTATAATGTAGAATCTATTTTTACCTAAAACATAACCTCAAAATTCATATATGGAGTTGGGGTTAGGTTTGAGTTCTGCTTTTAGCTTTTTATAGGAGCTACTTTTGGGATCCCACTTTGTATTGTTAGCTTTTAGCTTTTTATAGGAGCTACTTTTGGGATCCCACTTTGTATTGTTAGCTTTTAGCTTTTTATAGGAGCTAATTTTGGGATCCCACTTTGTATTGTTAGCTTTTAGCTTTTTATGGGAGCCACTTTTGGGATCCCACTTTGTATTGTTATCATGGTACTGCACAGTCCTCTTGACCTACTTTTGGGATCATTTGTTGGACATTAAGAAAATAATCTTATCTTATCATAATTATTTTTGTTACCTTCATCATATGCTTAATGTGTTACTTTCATTATATGCTTAATGTACATATTGTCTGCCAGTCAGCTGTTAGATTACCACAAGGTTAGTTAAGCAGACAAAGTCTACACCACCAGTTTTAGATTGGGTACCATCATCAAAATGGGGGCAAGTGCCCAAACGTTTCCCAAGGATTTATTTCCAAGGAAAAAAAACACCAATGTTCCACCAAGTTTCTAGGATGTGCAAATTTGGGAGCAAGGGAACACATCCAAGGGGACATGTGGAATCACCCCACAAAATCTATGGAACATTGAAGTCTCTAACATAGGAGGCCATCCCAAATACTAAAAAGATTTAAAATATGAGAATTGAAACGTTAACCATTAAAACTATTACATAACAACAATTTAAGCTTATCCAATTGGCAAAAGCACACCCAACTGCTGATATCCAGCACACAATAGTAAGAGAACAAGTCTAGAAGTACCCTGTTCTGAGCATTTTCTTCCAGCAGTGCTAGACCCTGTTCTGAGTATTTTCTCCCAGTTGCAACGTCACAACCAACAACCATGTAATAGTAAATGTTTGAGGTATTTATTGTCCAGCAACATAAAATAATTAAGTATTTACTATTCACTGTACCCACAATATCCAACAAGGGACTATGGCAAATACTTGAGGTATTAAGTTTTAACTTTTAACTATGGCCACAACAATAAATATCCAGCAGCAAGGTTTCTATGATTCCAACAGTCCATAGCATCCAGCAGCAAGAATTATGTTTCACAGCATTCGGGAGTCACAGGCCGAAGGTCTCAACTCTCCCTCACATGGTCTCCCTCGCACTGCCATGCCCACATAGCCTCACTGCTCACACAAGTTAAAAGATAGTGCACAGAACTCACAGTCCCACTAAATGGCTTCATTTGTGCAGTCACACTAAATGGCTTCATTTGTGCACCATGCTTTGCATTAGCAACAACAAGACTATTAATCTTCTTCCAACTTTTATTAGCTTCTGCTAATTTAACTTGACCACCAATTCGGCTTCTTCATGCATCAATCTGAGTTAAATGCTATATAACATATAGGCATCTACCAATTGATTGGATTTTTAAATCAGGTATTGCCTCTCTTGTTGTTAAGAGCTTCCAATAATTAAGGGGTTAGAATTTTTTATTCATTGAGGCTTTAAATATGTCCCAAGTCACAGCCTGCATGGAACCAATATTTATCTTGCACTCACATAAATCCTCCCACCACAACAAAGCTTGCCTAGGCATGCATAGTTTTTAAAATACAACTTTGTCATCATCTGTAAATTGTTACACTTTGAAAAAGGGGATCTAACTTCCTTGGGAAATTATCAAGTCCAAGGCCTCCACCTGACCGGTTGTAGAGTGAAATTTTCACTTTGGGTTTCACTTTGAAAGAGGAACCTAGATTTAGCATCGAGCCTCCTTGAGAAGTAATTCATTTATTGCCTAGATTTCTATCAAACAATTGCTATTGAACAGTAGCCTATCATGTTGTTATAGAAGTTGTTAAATTTTTCCACAGATGGGCTATATTCATTAATTGACCATCCATAGGCCCAAATTTTGAGTTTAGAGTAGCAACTTTGGATTCAACCATTCCAACACAACTCTGCAATTCATCCTCCATTTTCGTCTTTGTCTGAGAGCAAATATTGCCCATAAATTGTGTAGCGAATCAACAACTACATGTGAAACAAATGCTCTAAAAGTCTAATACCAATATGATCCCAAAGTATTCCTAGTGGAAATAAGTGCAACAACTGCAATATATAATCCTGCATACACAGCCAATATAAAATGGCAAGCAAATATTGAAGTAATCAAACAATCTTGGAAAATGAATCGACACAATAGGCAACAAAAAATTGAAGAAAATATCAACTCCAAATTTTCATTAAACAAAACATTATGTACAACAAAGATATGAACAGAATTGAAGCTTTTATCAGCAACTACAATCCATCAATTTCTACAAACTCCAAAGATCCAATGGAATTGAATCAGCTATACTACTACCGTCACTCAACCCCATTACAAAATGAGAAAGGAATATATATACAACATGATGAATATGAAGCATTGTAGATCTCATTTGTTCATATCTGAACAATACATTAGTGTACAATAGTCAAGAAGATGAAAAGACAGAGAAAATATGTGACAATTTTTTATGACTGTGAGCTTCCGCTCATAACCACTTGTTGAGATCTCTATCCAATTCAACAAACCTGTGTCAAACTAAATTGTGAGACTACACCCAAAGTTGTGCCCTTGGGTTAGTGCTTACGTGCATACAACTAAAATATAAGTGCGACATGTGTCCATAACACTATCGATTGTCACTCTGATGTGCACAGTTATTGGACTGCAGCACATGGTCCTGCTGAAACACCTTTTAGACTGAACTGTCTTCTTTCAATTCAGGACCATATTGATTCTGACTCTTATTATGGATCAAACACCAAAATATGACTCTTATTATGGATCAAGTAACCCTAAGATCTCCTTTTCAAGATTGTGCGAGATGGGAAAAAGGATCCTACATGCCCCGCTTTACTAGTGTTCTTCATTGACCACTCTTTAAAGGCAATTATGCCATTGAAAGGTCAAATATTGTTTCATTCTGGAAATATTACTCACTCCAAATCACTTTGAATGATGACCCTATATGCAGGATCGATGGCTTTAGGACAATGGTCAATGCTCTATTGGCTTGCTCTCATTGCATAATTGGAAGATTTTCACTAAGTCATTGAGCAAGAGTTTTTTTATTCATTCTTTGAGAACTTAGAGGCCAAGGGGTAGATTTTGGTGGGAGATCTTCGTTTCTAAATTTTGACCCAGAAAATAATGCCCATCACAAACCTTCCCGGTGTGCATAAGACCTCCAAACCATAGTTTCCACACTCTTGTGTATGACTCCCAACACTCCCTAGTATGGTAAGTCCAGCTCTGAGATGAATACTTACCTTAATGCTGTTACAATTTTCCTTGACAGAGTATTGAGAGATCAATACTCGCTAGTCTCAATACTCTTATGAATTCTATTAACAGAGTGTCAATAGTCAATACTCACCATAATCCCGTTTATGTCAAATTTGTGCAGTCCCACCCTGGCCATTTCCGAGTTCACAAATTTGTGTAGTCCCATCCTAGCCATTTCTTATATGTTAATCCAGAACCAATTTCATCTTCTCAGCCCCTTTTCTGAGGAAGGCTAGTATTTCTGGCCATTCCAATCATGTCTGATTGCTCTTGCATGGTTTCCATTGATGCCATTTCCATGTTTCTTGGCTGACCTGAATCAAACAATGTAAACAATCAATCCAGTAGATCTTGTTCTATGTGAGATAGAATGGCCATACAATGCATGTATCCTTTTTTTTTTTCCTGTTTCTTTCTTTCTTCCATTTTTCTGTACTGGTTGTGATGGCTAGGTTGGCTAGGAAGGGATGGTGTATGGGAAAAGAAGGGCAAATAATTAACAATTGAAGAACATATCACTGCAGAATCGACGGGAAACATAAACAAAAACAAAAATACTAATTTGTGCTAAATAATAAACTGCCAACCAGCCTATGTTAGGAACAAAGGATATAACTCAAAGGTGCAAAGCACACAATCAATTAGCTAAACATCTGACATAAGCAGGATATATAGTCACACAATGCAAAATAAATCATATTCTACAACTTCTTAAATAATTGACATCAAAGCTCATATTTACCACCAACATCAATCCATGTACATAAGCACTTCAAAGACACTACTGGGCTCAAAGCAGAGATGAAAACCTTGAAGTAGAAAAAATGCCTCTTGCAAAAGACTAAAAGTGCAAAACCATTCTACATAATCCTAGATTTCATCTATTCTATAGACCTGTGAAGATGAAGGCTTATGGGGGCTGAGAAGGAGAAAGCAAGGTAAACAGCCAATACACAAGCAATGACAACCAACATAGAATATGTGCATCCAATGGGAAACCAAAAGAATACGGAGTGTTGGGCTTTGCTAGAGATTAGGGTTTCTTATGTTATAGAATTTATTGAGCCCCAATAGCTGTTATGCTGAATTCATTGGCTGTCTTTTCATCTTCTCATTTGTCGTTATTGGACCGTGTGGCAGTTGCACTGGTGGAATTATCAGCTCTCCTAGCCTCCCATAAGGCATCTAGAGGGGAGCATGATAATAGCCACCACACAATATTGTCATTTTGACTAATTCTCAAGGAGGAACCATGCAAGGATCAAGTGCTAGCAATCATGATGTTCAAATTTAAATTCATGTCCATGTAGGTTGTTTAGTCTTCTCTCCTTGCAATCCAAGCAAAATTAACAACTCATTTTATAGCCCACAATGCACATGGATATAAAGGCCACTCATATATAATCTCAGTAGCACTATTGTCACCATTACAATCAAAACAACTTATGTTTGCTCTCAGCAACAAACTCATTCATTGGCAACATCTGTGTTCTCATTGCCTTGCACATCACACCAGTGCCCAACACAATATCATATTTCCATGCCATTGTTAAAATTTACATCATAGTTCAGATCTGCACTCGCAAATGAAACCTACGGGTCCTAAATTTTGGAGCTTAGTTTACACGTATCAAAGCCTAGATCTGCATATACTAAAACTTCTTTAAATTAAGTTTAGAAGGGAAAACAATGTACTCTGTGTTAATTGAAAATAGCAGATAGAAGGAAGCTAAATATATATTTGTGCAATATGGAAATTGCAAACAGTAATACAAACTCTAACAACAATCACAACTACTCACTATTATTCATAAAAGAATATTACAACATCTAGTACACAGGTTGCTTACACTTGCTCTCACTGCAACACACACTAAAATTGTCTCTCAGGATGCTTACTAGTGCACCCCTCATTATTTTATTGACTAAGGAAAAGAGTTATCAAATGGGAGTTAAATGACTCTGGTGGAGCGCCCCACTTGAACTCATATATAGATCCCACTGTCCAGCAATAAAGCACACCTATTTTCCTAGAGGAATGCCCCTCACTTGACTTGGAGTGAATGCCTAGGTAGGTGGAGACCAGGGTTTCAAATCTGCTAGTGTGTTAGGTGCATGCTGCTAATCATGGTCACTGGAAATTCCATCCACCACGGTCAAACAAATATGTCCATAAAATATTTGTGACTAGGGTACAATTTGTATGGAAGAGCAAGGCTACCATAGAATGTTTCTATGTTCACTCCAAGGGATGCCATAAACTGTTGCTGATGAAAATTGTTGCGAATAATCCACTTTTTGTTGGTGTGATTATCCAAGGAATTTCTTTGAATTGTTGTTCTGACTTATGGGTATGTTGCTGGTTTTAATTTGCTTAGGAATTTCTCCTTCAGGACAGCCTCAATAAACCCTAAAATGCACTTTATTTGTCTGAGTTTTAATTTCTTATAGATCTTAAAAATGATGGTATAATGTCATGCTACAGGATTGCCATGTTTTCTAGTAGAATGGATCAGTAATGGAAACATTCATTAAATCTATGCAGTTTTGTGAGTTATATCATGTTCATCTCAAATTTTAGGCATACTCCAGCTTTCAATTAGGGGAAATTAGTTCTATTATGGCCCTTAAACAACACTAAGATGCATATTTGGGTAAATATGGGCACATTGTGAGTTTGTGGAAATAAACATAATTAAAACCCGATTATTCCAAAATCTAGGCAACAATCAACTTAATTCTTGTAGCAACACTCTAGGATAGGTTGTTTCCTATCATTTATGGGCATTCTAGATAGTTCTGGGTATGTTTTAACCATGTCTCAACCCTCCAAAAAACAAAAATAATATCTTGTGAGATTAGGGCTATTTTCTGACTGTTGTTACAAGGAAAACTGACCATATATGTTATTTACTGCTAATTTAACCTTAATCATGCCCATACCATTTTTTTCAAGAACACTTCTCCAAGCAGCAATCTGAGTAGGGCATCCCACATGTTCCAAGATATTATTCTTTCAAACAAACTCCATTTCCACCCTTGAGTATAACACCCTAAAAGTAAAAGTATACAACGTATAGCATAACAAGGAAAACCCAAAAGGGTATCCCTAGAAACAATGAGGATGAGAAGAAGCATCATAAAAGAGAACCTGAAGAGGGGAATCCTGAACAGTTTTCTTCAAATAAATCCTCCAAAAATATGCAAAGAGAAATTCCTAGTTCTCTTGTCCACCCAATTTGCCAATTTGTTATTGTTGGGACAGGAGATCATTGTTACTTTGTTGGGAGCTGAGGCTTAACCTCTAGGATTTCCACCAGATGGTTGATCTTTAACTACACTTTGTTTTGTTGTAGCCATATGTTTTCCAATTATTTTAGGATGAGCCAAACAAAAATGGACCAAAACGACTTCCAAGCGATTTAAAAAAATGAGTTTCATATCCTTTAGGTTTCCAAGTTGTGCCAACAACCGTGTATAAGGAAGTGCATACGACATCTTATAATTCAAATTCCATTAGAGGAAGTGCATATGGCTTCTTATAATTCAAATTACATTGGCGTGTTGAAACTTGATGCTTAGTACCAAGTGGCTACAACCACCCTATTTTTATCTTGTAAATGGTTTAATATAGATTCTTCAAATTAGATTTTGAAGAACATAATATAAACTCGTGCATTAAAAAATCCCTGATTTATTCTTTGATTGAAAATAATTTTAATCTTAAATGGCCTTTCCTTTTCTAGACAAGGAATCAAAATGATATTCACATTCTTTAATTTATGTGAGTTTTATATTTCATTGGAAACTAGTATTTTAATATTCTGCCTTTGGAATCGAGAGATTGATTAACACTTGGAAATGATTTCTTTACATAAGGTCATGTCAAGAAGTCCATTGGAATAAAACATCAAGTTTACCAATATTCTAACGTGGCTTGGAAGTACTTGGAAGCTAGAGGGAACTTGTAAATGATAGAATAAAACATAAGTACCAATATTGTAACATGACTTGGAAGTACTTAACAGTTGGAGGGGACTTTACAATTGATAAAGGATAAGATAAAATATCAGGTACCAGTATTCTAACATGGTTTGGAAGTACTAAGCAGTTACTAGGGACTTATAAAGGATACCTTGACTTGGGAGGTCTACTCAAGTTGCCTATGAATTCATCAAAGTCCATGGACACATCAATAACTATGTACTTCAATCTAGGTGGACTGGGTATCCTCCAAGTCACCCTTCACCCCACCCTCCTTCAAAGTGGATCCATTAATTCACCTATGGGTGTCCTCCAAGTCCCCATCCACTCCACCCTCCAAAGAGTATGCATTAATCCACGTGTGTCATAAAGATAGGAAAGGATTTACCATACAAGTGTTAGATCACACCAATGGAGGTTTGTTTTTATGTTGAATGGGATAAAGATAAGTACATTCATAAAGTCTATTCACTTGAGTCCTAATGGATTGGGAACCCTCCAAGTCAGTCGGCTCTAATTCCATTCATAGTCTATCAACTCCAGTCTGAGTGAGAGACTATGCACCCTACAAGTCACCCTCCCCCAACCTTCCAAATAACATCCATTAATCCTCGTGTTTGTCCTAATGATAGGGCATGCATTATCATTCAAGTGTTGGCTCAACGGTGGATTTTTTTTAGGTAAAAGGGCTAAGAAAGCTAACTCCCACTTACATCACAATTTTCTGACAACTAAAAATCCATTAATCTAGTTGTTTGTCCTAAATACGAGCATATATTATGTGTTGGCTCATAGGAATGGGGGATACTTTTTAGGTGAAAAGGCTAAGAAATTTAACTCCCACTCACATCACAATTCTCTATAAAATAAAAGACTAAACGGATTTTTGATGATCCATTACTTTGTACTCGATAATAATAAAACCAATAGCGCTAGGACGCCTTGGGAATTGTATCTTATTACACTCTTGTAGATAATTTTGGTGCCTTTGTTTGGAAATTTTGGTGTCTGTTGAAATGGGTTGTAACAAATTCTCTTATTATATTTGGTGCAGATAAGGTGTCAAGAGTAAGCTTCATAGACAAATAGAGTAAGCTTCATTTTAAGGTCTTAATGGCTATGCCAAGAAATGGACACTTTGTCTCTTGGTAATAGATAAATTTTTCTTAGACTTGTTCATGGATGAGATATGGGAACATGTATAGGATTCCAATGACAGTAAGCATGATGAAAGGAAAAACAAGAAAGAGGGGTAAGCACCATAAAGACAAGTTTCAGATAAACATGAACAACCTACAACAGATCCAAGGTGTTGTTCAATATCAATATGGACATACAGGTTGTTTAGTTTTCACGACACCTTTGACAAAGACATCAATGCTTTCCACATGAGAGCAAGGGAATGGTATTTGTGGCATTTTCCTAAGCAAGTTAAGATCATTAATGATAACTATATATATCCATGAGTTGCAAAGTTTATGAAGAATATGACACTTTTCCCTATGATGCTTTACCTTGACTAATATAAATAGTTGAAGATGAAAACAAAGCCGAGGATATCATAGAAGTTTCTAAAGCTTCCCTGGATCAAGACATATATGCCATTCATGTGATAAATATAGAGCAGTTTACATAGAGGTTATTAAACTTTTTGAGTATTGGAAGAAGCTCAATTCTTATCTTATGTAATACCATCACATATAGGATAATTGGAGATATTTAGGACAATGTTATAAGGTCATTTAAGTCTCTTTCATATAGCAAGTAGGCGAGCGATTAACACTCCAGGTGTGGAATTCCTTTAGCACTTTAAATAGGCCAGCAAAGAGGCCACATTAACAATAGTAGTCACAAGTGTTTGTGTGGATTTTTTAGACATTTTTGGAAAATGTCAGTGGCAGAATTGTAAGTAGCTTTCTAGCATATCATGTAGAAGATGCAGACTGTGTTGGATACCATTCCTGAAGGATTTTGCACAATGTCTTTGCTGAAAATTGGAATTGAGCACTCTCATCGCACCAAAAACATGCACCTCTAGGAAACAAGAAAATATGTTGTAGAATCTATAGAAATAAAAAAATCAGGTTTACAGTTAGTGTATTTTTTGAGTGCTCCAAATCTACATACATAGTATAAACTCAAGAGAGAATATGAAATATATGCAGTTGTAATATTTATAGTAGAGAACAGCTATGTGCATGGCTAAAGAGTGAAAGAGAAAGAAATATAACATGTTGATTTACCTTATGGAGAATGGTCCATGTTCCATGGTATTGCAAGGCTGAGAATATTGATAGCAGGAGCAGGTTCATACCTCTTCCAATGAGTATATATACCTCAATTATAAAGTAATGCAATATTACAAGGGTGTATCCAACTTTCATGAGTGAATAGTGTGAAGACTAAGTTTATACGGGAGTATTCCCATTTTCATGAGAGAATAGTGGAAGGCCCAGTTTGCATGGGTGTATCCCAATTTGCATGATTAGTGGAAGTCCCAGTATGCACAGGAATATTCTAGTTTGCATGAGAGATGAGAGTGAAAACCTAGTTTGCATGGGCATACCTTACAAGTTAGTGATATGGAATATGGAAGATTGCAAGCAGTCTCAGAATTTCCATTAAAATTCTCCGTTCCTCTACTCGAGACAGCATGCACGTGCAATCACACCTAGGACACAAATATTTGATTTCAACATTTTCTCTGCTTGGGGTTTCTTTGTCAAGGTTAAAGGTGCCTAAAGTGAGACTATTTAGACCTATACAAGTTTCAACCAAGAGTGCAGGAAATTTCATTTTAAATTGTGTTTCCTGAATATATCTATATAGTTTGTAACTTTCTCTCAAACCCTCTTTATCCATTTATCTTTAAATGAGTCTGAAATTGGCATTCCATTATCTTTGTACAAATGGAGCTCTTGCCAACTTGGAAACAACAAGATAAAATTTCATGGGGATTTTCAAGCAAAGGATTAGTGAAGGAACTTGAAATCAATCTTTTCAAAATGTCCCTAAAACTAAAATAAATCAAAACTCTGGGGAGAATGGTTCATGGATTTTTGGCACAATATCAAAACGCTAGTGTTTATAACCTGATTGAAGAAATAATAGTATCTTGCACTAGTATCCAATATTTGACAAAAGAATAAATGTCGTTAAATTGATCTAGCTACCCAACTATTGCAGCCCCCAAATATCATCCATATGAAAGGTAATAGAAGGATGTGCCAACAAATATACGTTTGACTCACAAAGTATAGCTATCAAGATGGAGTTAATAATCAGCTGGATTCATAGCTGGTATGAAAACGTTGTAAAAGGCTTGGACAAATGTAGGTGCAAGTAGCTCTATTGACCAAATGTTATGCCCTTGAGCTCCACGGTGTTAACTACCACATGGCACAATGCAAGTAAAATCATTTTCAGTGGAGCAATGTGTATAACATGTTAATAGGTATCCTAAGCACTATGTAATCTTTTTTAGTCACTTTTTTCTAGTAATGTTCCATTGCTTTTGGGAATGGAAACCAAATGGGATTCACTTTGGTAACCAAATGAAAGCACTTCTTGATTGTACCCATAAATATTAAACTTGTGCGTCTTAGCTTAAATTAATGAAGGCACAAAAGAAGAAAATTTGGAATGGGATTCACTTCGGTAACCAAATGAAACCACTTATTGATTGTACTCACAAATATTAAACTTGTGTGGCTTAGCTGAAATTAATGAAGGCACAAAAGAAAAAAAAATGCATGGATCCCCATGTACAAAGCATGCACTCTTTTTGTCCCCTTTTTCTTTATCACATGCAAAGCCTCCAATAATATGGTGGGGTGGAGAAAAAATAACATGGTATTCATATCTTATCATTTATGCCATGGCTATGAAAATTTTCTTATTTTGTCATGGAATTGAAATGTTGAAGCAAGGATAAGAACCATTCCAAGAAAAAAAGGTTCAAAGAGATGCTTTGAGGTAACAATTAATCCCCTGTGGAATAGTTGAACTGGATGAAAAACTGTAAATAGATTTTGACACTTGATATGACAGTGGTGTTTGTATTCTGTAATGCTTGTACATGTCCTGATCTTTGTTGATAAACATCACAACATATGGATGCCCTTATAGTATAGCAACCAACAAAGAAGCAATATATAGCATTTGTATTAAAGCAACTTTATGTCTAATGTCCTATGGAAGTTTCCCTACTATTTTCGGTTATTGAATATTGAGTTTAAAAAATGATAACATAGTGTTCAATTCAAGCAACTCTTGCCAAAAAGGAAACAGTCAAAACATAAACGGGTACCACCCTGCATTCTGCCTTTCTCTCGAAAACATATTCACAAATCAGTTCCAGTGAAACACTGCTGATTATTAATGTTGTAAATGACAAGAATTTATAAACATGAAATTCTGTATAACAAGATCTTGCAGTTCTCAAAAGGAATGCAACATGAAAACATCGATCCAAACTCTCCACAACTATACATCGGTTCCTTTTTAACAAATTCCCACATCTATATAATGATGCTAAATTCATATTGATATTATCTTCCCTACATTAGGTTCACAAATATTAAACATGATAATAGAAATGACATGGAATACAATAAGAACTTATCACATCAGTGACAAGAATTGGTAATTCGTGCAACATTCCTAAGATTTCTAATTAATAGAAGTTAAAAATCGATTCACCTTAATAAAAGAAAAGTAATAGATCTCTTTTAACATTTAAATGCTAAAAGTAACTCATCTCCAGATTATATATTT
>LPNX010146485.1:567336-579085 GCA_001517045.1 Pseudotsuga menziesii
ATACGTAAAAAATACCATAGAGAATGCAGTGCATCCACCATCCATTTTTCATGTGAATCTATACATTTGAAGTTGAGCCCAATACTTGAGACTCTTGCCTCTGACATTTTTATCTACACCAGGCTGAGACAAGGAAGCTAAACATTGATGGAGTTTTCTCTGCTCATGCTTGCTAGGGATACAATTTCTCTTGTTATTGAAGGTAGCGCTTCTGCTGGGAAGGGCTAGGAAATTGGGTGCCTATATGGTAAAGAAGTTATAGGATTAAGTAAAATTATCCAAATTGGGCAATGCACAAATGCTCTGGAGGATATTGGATATTAACATATTGTGGGCAGCATCCAATTGTTCCAAGATGACCATCTTCCCAATGTTGTTTGGAAGAGGCCCAACCAGTTTATTGGAGCTCTCATCAAATACAATCAGGTTTTTCAACAACCCAAAATCAGATGACAGTCAGGATGACAGATTATTATTCAAGAGTATAATCTCATTGAGAGTACTAGGGTGAAATCATGAATTTGTCTAGAGAGGTCACGACCTACTAGAACCAGATGTCGGAGAGTTATTCCCTAGGTCATAGGGCCTATTTTAACAACCCAAAAAAAACCCAAGAAATCAACTTAATAGCAACAATAACCCTTTACTAGAACCAGATGTAGGAGAGTTATTCCCTAGGTCATAGGGCCTATTCAAGCAACCAAAAAAAAACCCAAGAAATCAACTTAATAGCAACAATAACCCTAGCTCATTAAACCAAAATAATTTAATTTCAACTCTGAAATTTGATCACATTGAGCACCCAAAATATGAATTGAGAGAGACTAACCTATAACTCAAAGACTTAGAGTCGTGTGAAGACTAACACACAGAATCCAGATGCAACAGAGACTAAATTCGAACTTCGTTGGCGCATAAATCCAGTACAAATTCTTCTTGAATTCGTTGTGGTCACCATAGATGTTCTTTGGTCTTAAATAATTGTGCATAAATTGAGCAAACCCATCATTCATAAGCCAAATGGGACTATAGAGTCTAGAAACGATAAATACTCAAAATCGGGGTGAATAGGATTCCGAAAAATGCCAAATACAGGAGGAACGAGATATTTAGAAGCCAAATCGGGGCGAATGAGGGTCCAAAAACTGTCATTTCCTGATTTCAAGGATGAACAGGGGCTCTAAAACCAAATGGAGGCTGAATAGGACTAAAAAACGACCATTTCTTGAAATTAAGGGCAAACATGAACTCCATCTTAAACCCATACTGGAAATCGCTGGCGAACATGACGTCCATATGAAACCCATGTTGGAAATCACTGGCAAACAGGACCTCTATCCGAAACCCATGGTGGAAATCGCGGGCGAAAGCTGGATCCAAAGCAAATTTCAAAGGGCGAAAATGGTTTTTGCAATAATTTCCAACCAAATATCTTTGGGTTAACTATGTTTTTAATTTTTTTTTGGAAATAAAAAATGGGCTATTTAATATTAACCCTAAATTTTTTTTTAATATAATAAATTCGCCCAAGGAAAATTTGAAACTCCTTTAATTTTGCCAATGGGCTAAATTTCGCCCCTAAAATCATCCCTGCTTACTATTATTATTGTTGTCACCATGATTAAGAATAACATGATTTAAGTTGGGTTTTTATATACACCATTGGAGCATTTCTTACCTTGGATGCATGCATGTTCATATTGGTACAGTATCTCACCTCCAGTTTGGGTACTTTGACTTGGTCAACCTAGTTTACCAAGTCAAACACGGTTCCTAAGGCAGTGACTTAAAAAAATCAACATTGCTTATATTTGTTCCAGACATGCCCAGGACCAATACTGCTGTTTTAGTTTTGAGAGTTTGGCCCCAAATCTCATGATCAATAATTATTATCACTTTATTATTGGCCAAACGATCAAATTTTATTACAGATGGCAATGATTTTGGTTCTCCTATAGCATTGCAGTGTTCCATGGGGTATCAGTAGTCACCTATACTAGGGTTTGAATCAGTAATATGCAATATAGTTTTTTTATTACAGGGGAAATTTTTGAAAACCCATCCAACAAAGCATGTGCACAACATGGTCATGTCAACCTTGCTAGAAAAAAATGTAAGGGGTTATGGTACTTAATTCCGTTGCTCGGATTGGTTTTTATGCTCTTGGAAGAAGTTCACCAAGTGTCCCTTAATGGATTTAGGAAGCAAGTTGAAACTCACCACAAATTGATAACTTGGACCTAGATTGATGAACTGTCAGTTATGTTGGATTCGTGACATCATATTACACTCAGGGACACATCTCTTCCATGGGTCCATTAATTATAAGAGAATTACAACCCACACATGAAGTATTTGACAAAATGTAGTAAATAAAATATTGGGGAAAACCATGTTTAATTCCTCCTTTGTTTAATCCAGAGTAGTAACCAAATTTGTGAATCAGTGTTTGAATGGTTGGGTCGAAATTAGAGAGAAATTGTGGTAAAATTTGTGAGTTTTAGAAAATTTGGGAAAGTTTGACAAATTATTTATAGAAAGTTTTGGCCTAAAGTGCTCAGATTTGGTTTTCAGAGCTACCATGAAAGCTGATAATAAATAAAATCATGAATGAAATATTTATGTCTTAAAATTTTGGGTAGAATGATTCATCTGTGTCGAAAAACATTTAATTATGTTAACTAATGAAACAATCACCAGTATAAGGAAAGAGTCAAGAATGCACAGTTTTGTTGGTTGACATAATGAATTTCCAGAATTGGGAATGGCCAAATATAAATTCAAGTTGGCCACTTATTTATGAAAAATAATTCCAATTGTAATTACCATAGAGCCACCCTTTTAAAAATTTGAATTTTGATTTTTTTGTAAAATTTGAAAAATTTCATGTGGACCCTCAGAAATGCCGAATGGATAGTGTGACGTCAATATGTCACGTGGATCAAAGCTAAGTGTTGAAAGTGTTAGTGCCTAAGTTCTAGAACCCAATCCAAAGGCTTATAAGAACCGAGCACTTAAGTGCTATCCCAATGAACCATGTGATCAAGAGCCAAGAATCGAAGTTTAAGCATAAAATGGATAAACAAATTTCATAATCATATCGGTCGGAGGCACCCATGATCAACGAGTATGGTTCATAACACGTCCAAGTGGCTGATGCGATATGAAAATATTATGGTTACAGGTGCAAGATTTTGATTGGTAACAACTCGAGTTGGTGGGTTTTCAAAACCACTTTTCTATGAGGCAATACCACTCCGCATAGTGGGATACAACTAATGGATGTATGCCCAAGGGAGGGTGGTATAGTGAACTGGAAGCTGGTGGAGGATGACATGGCCACATCACTAGGTAACATGTAGGATCTATCTGACACATCAACAAGCAATTGTCATGTCACGTCAATGCCCTACTTCGTTAGTATCATGCCACATCTAGAGCCAAAAAAAAAAGTTCATAATGAGAGAGGATTAACTGAGAAATTGATGATACCTACACCATTTATGGAGGTTACAAGATTTCCAGTGAGGGACAAGGACCCATTCTGCTCATGTTTTACAAAAAATATGTTTTAATGGGTTTTGAAGGCACGTAACTAGACGATGGACAGGGGGGGATGTTGAGGTCCAAATTGTTATGGTGCAGTCGTGATCCAGGTACATAGATAAATCTAGAGCCTTATGGCCAAATTTTAAAAGGTGTGGAGCAGGGATGCAAAAGAAGGAAAAAATCCACTATTTGTGCACACACAAGGTTAATTTTTGAAAACTTGGAGGAAAAAGTGACCCAAGAATTCGTAAGCATAAAATTTTAAGATTTCGACATTTTTCCTACTTGTCAAGCTGAACAACTTTGATTAGTGGAAAATTTTCAGAAATTCTTAGTTGTGAGATAGCAATTTTCAGTGAAAATTTTAAGTCTAGAAGTATTGCATAAATTAAAAGTCAGTGATTCTAGAAAGTTTTAAAATTTGATGGGAACATCAAATTTGAATGATGAAAGTGTCTCAATACCCACAATCATATGGGATATCAATGCCTAATATAAAAAGATCTATTATTACTTACATTTTTCTTCTATAGGTTTCAAAATTTGGCCTTTCAGAGTAAGTGCAATTAGAAGAACAGGGTAAAATTGGGCAAAACATGTGATTTCTAAGTGATGTAACTTCCAACTGTTGATGCTTGAAACAAAATCAAAGGTCAATTTCGTAAAGTATTGCAAATTGTATAATTAAAAAAAAACCGTGTTCCTATGAACTAGATTATTTTGGAGTCACATTCTGCTTGTTCTGCTTGAGCATTGTTATTCTTTTGTGATCAAACAAGGGGGAGTGGGGGGGTCCGAAAGAAATTATGAGTTCCAATCAGAACACTTTGCATGTGTTTCCTGGGGTATATGGTTGATATTGTTGGCAGGAAAAGGTTGGATTGAAGAGGTGTTGTCTTTGTAATATGCTTAGTTTTGTTGATTAATACTTGGGTGTTATTATGTTCAAAGGCAAAAAATAGAAAAAAAAGGTTGAAATTGCTAAAGGTTTTGCTTTTTTCACTTATGTGATGTTGCATATGTATTTCATTGATATACTCTTTTCACAAATATGTTATGTATTGCAATTATGGATGTATTTATTTTTCATGTTCTGCTTATCAAAATACTAAATAGTATTTTGCACTACCACTATGCATTTGACCACCTTATGCTATGTTAACCAAGCCCTACCTTTCAACGTGTTAACACATCGAGCCTTCCCCTTGATGTTACTTAGTATATAGTGAGAATTATAAAGTGTAGAAACATGATTGTGTGTTGCAAGTGCGATAAAGATCTATGGGTATAATAACAAAAGCTCAACCTTGCAATGCATTTGATGACTTGCCCTCTGAGTTGGCTCTCTGCTACGATGATTGCTTCGATGAACTGGAACTTGCATGAATATGTGTGACCTGGCTTGCAATAGGTGCTTGGTTGATGATGTGGCTCCGATGTGGCATATGAACTCACAATCAGATATTGGATATGGATTAGGGTTTAATGCTTTGCCCTCAGCATTAATTCAATGGTTAACATCGTGCATGGGTATTGTTCCTTGTGAGGTATGAACAATATTTCACGTAATATGCATTGAATGGGTTTGATCTTTATCAAGCACTGTGATGGAGAGTTGATGAGGTCTAAGGTTGAGCATTCACCATGTATTTTGGGTCTCGGGGATTGGAAAATGTATGGCACATTTGTTGGCTCAAGGATCATTTCTGTCCATTGTTCTTTGGTTGTTGGGTTTTCTTGGTGTGTAATCCTGCCACAATTTGAATGCTTAGTACTACTATGAATATACATTAAAAAATCAGGGAATCACTCCAAGGATTAGAGGTATATTTTGTTGAGATCTCCTGGTACAGTCTAGCTACCTACAGACCCTGTAAATGGGACTTTGGGTTACTTTTGAAAAGGTATGTACAAGATTGTTATGGTTTAACTGCATTCTCTACCTGTCTTTTGTTTGACTGGAAATACATGTTGCTGCCCTAGACAGTTTAATCTACTCCTAAATCCGGCCACCCATATCTCCTATCACTGGTTAATATTAAATAATAAAAAGAGGAATGGATTAGTTGTTTTAGTTACTTTCCATGGAGAAGATATCGGTAATCGAAATGTAAAGGCTATGTGTTTTTGCAATGTGCATTTTGTGATGATTTCTTTCTATTTGGTTTCGATGGTTCTGAGTATGCATGTAGCGTGACATGCTCATTACAATGTAGACTCGCCTGCGTATGAAGAGTTTGTTATCAACCCAATGGTGATGTTTCAAATTCCTCCCTGTGTGTTGCTGCTTCTTGATGCATTGATTATACCTCACCCTATGCATCCTTTGACCTTACCTTGAGTCATTATTTCATTGTTGTCGTTCGAACTCAACCTTCTATTCATTTGCAAGTACCCTTTGTTCAATTCCTTGGTAATATACCGCCTTGTGTTAATTGTTGGGCATGATGTATATACGTATTTGTATTCAGTATTAGGGTTCATGTTAAATAGGTGCGAGCTCCTTGGTTGTTATGATGACTCTGTGGAATATTTTAAGACTGGTCAAACCCTAGACTCGAGTGATAATGGATATGGCTTGTATATGTCTCTCTGTGAATTTAGTTGAATTATCATTGGTCGCCATTATTTCTTGTCTTGTTGGGAGAAAGCCCATTGACTTGAGTCATTGATATATGCTCTTAATGCTTACTATGGATTTTTGAGTCTCGAGAATCCGGATGTATTTTGGTTCTTTGTCCCGAGCTTGTCAATCAATATAAGAATTGGTCGACCGAATGTCTAAACCCTCATGGGAAAATTTCTAAAATGATCCTCTCATATGTGATGCTTTGTAGATTTTAGTTCCCCTCAAGAGAAAATTGTTTAAGTTGGGTTTTGCTAAGTTTATGGATGTTTGAAGCCGATTTTTTTTAATGTTGTATTGGATATGTGGATAGACCATGTTGATGCCCAATCTGTTTTATATTTGAGTCACATTGCTTGAATTGAATATTAAGCTTTGAATACATTGACTGTGATAAAACATGCATTTAATAAAGCATGGATTCCATTTGGGAAATTGGTTATGATATCAAATTTACACAAATTGTAAGCGTTGAGATACATTATGAAATTATAATTATAAGTCAATTAGGGTGAAAGGCTTCATGACTATAATCATGTACTCGTTTGAGAATTTGAAGCTTTCTTTAGGATTATGAACAGGAATTTGAAGAATGTAAAATGAAATTGCATATATTGGTTCTTCATTTTGATTCCAACATTTAATAAATAAGTACTGATGAAATAACAGAATTAGAGATGAAGTGAGAATGGTGATTACAAATATGGTTTTAATGGAAGATTTTTTTGCATACTATTTCAATTCGGTGTATATTTTAGAAATATCATATTGACTATTGGAGCATAGAGTATTATTGTATGGTGATATTATCTCTGTCCATGTATTTTTCTGAATACAAAATGATTTTGTGGCTATCACTACCCTTTATGTTCCTTTCATTATGAGCTAATCTTACCTTGTTGCAATTCTTGATGCATGATAATGCTTCTCTAGCCCAAACACTACTTTGTTTTCCTTGACACACCTTCAACTCTATCCTATCCTCCAACAGGGATTTTCATGATGATGAATGCATGTAAATTGTGTTAGTTATTAAAGAGAAATGAGTGCTTGACACATCTGTTGTACAATTCTGAATGTTGAGTTGCTTATATGCACAAATCAAGTTAATTTTTGAATGATGAGCATGCAAAAAATATCATGTCTTGTTTGATATTTTGATTAGATGTTACGTGCATAAGTTTAATGCTTCATTGGCATTTGGATCATGAGTTTTCATAGTAGGGGATCCAAGATATTTGGCATGGGAAGAGGCCATAATAACTGGTTTGTTTGGCAAGAAGGGAGAAGGAAGTGGGTGATATTTTCTATTCACTTTGATGTTAATTCAAGTGATCTCTTTGAGCTACCCCAAATAAGCCATATTTTCCTAGGGGCCCCTCTTTTACAACCTCATCTACATCAGCCTCAACCTCCATTGTAACCTCTCCTAAGTTTAGTTGAGATGCCATCAGAAAATCTTGCGTGCAATGATGGGTGGGAATTCAAACTCCCTTCTCCTTGAGGCCATGTGATAGGTTGGGGGCCATCTAGCCCAAAACATTCATTGCATCCATTTGTTAGTATTACATCCTCCGAAAACAAACCCAAATCACCTCTTGAGCTTGAAATTGAACCTCATGTTAAGATTCCCAATGGCCCAGAGCACCCATACAATGAAATCTCCTTACCATGGTAATGAAAAAGGTAAAGAGATCCTGAGGACTCCTACTACAAAGTCTAGTGGGCATAGCAATGGAATCTCACATTGGGTAACTGCCAGACCTGAGATTTTGTTTCAGGATATGCATCCTGAAATTTCTTGATGCTTATTTATGTTTATAGATGCTATTGTGGTTTCAATAAAACATGTAGTGCATGATGTGTTTTGGATAAATATGGTTTTGTGATTGGTTATATATATTCACATGCCTTATAATGATGGATATGACATCTCTCACCAGTTCGTTGCCAAACTTGAGATTTTCTCTTGGGGCATATTCCTCAAAACTTTGTGGTGATGGGTTATATTTTCATATATGGTTTTGATAGGACACTGAACCTTTTCAAACAAACAATGACATGTTATTTTGTTATAAGGACATGAAACACCACAAAACCATGACAATCTTTCAGAAGGTGATCACATGTTTATGGTTTGAACATAATTTTCTCTATGTTTTATTTGATGCATGACACACACACACACACACACACACACACACACACACACACACACACACACACACACACATGATGGTGAGAAATGTGATGCATTTGTATTCAACAATTATGGACATATTCAAATGAACATGTGTTTTGCATAGTGATGATACAAGAGGCACAAGGAGTTTGTTGCTAGATCTCCAGGAATCCATCCCCTAACTCTAGAGACAAATGTAATCGAAAGTAGGCACCCTTGTTTGAATGCACTCTTGACTATTGTGTCCCGAATCTGTCCACCCAGTCATTTGTTCTTTTCATATGTTTGAGGTCCTTTATTATGTAGTGGTATTTCTATTTGGCCACTTGTCATTAGTTGGTTAAGCTTCTTCAACCAACTCGAAGTTAGTTAGTTTTCAACCTTTTGGGTGGTAAACTATATAAGTGACATCAAGTAGTGAGAAGAGGGTTCCAAATATTACACTTGCCATGGTATACTGTGAGCTAGTTTCTTAATATCTTGTCATTGTTTTTTAGTTTCACTAGACTGTTAGATTCTAACTATTTTGTTGATAGCAAGGTTGAGATTAGATGGTAGAAATGGGAGTTTAAGAGATGATGTTATTTGTTTGAGGTATATTATATCATTTGTTTGTTTATGTTGAGATTTATCTATTCTCCATTCTTGTATAATTGGTTGTGTGGTTGCAGAGAATAGTACCAACTTACAAATGCATCCACCGAGGCCTACTGCAGCTTTGTCACTTCTACTTTTTATTGTTTATTATCTATACAATGACCAAGCAATTTTGGAAATGCTAGTCATACGTGCAAGAACAATTCCTGGTCCATATTTTTTTAGAATCCTAAAGGAATGTTGAGACTGTACTCTAGTGTACATGATGAAAACAATTATATTTAATGAGAAATAAAGTTTCTTGGACATCCATATTTTAATTTTATGTTTCACTTCTTTTCAACTTTTCCCTTTTAAGTATCTTTTCGGTACTTCCTACTATAAATGTTGTTTATTTAAAATCATAAATAAAATATTCACCAATTATTAAGCAATATCTTAGTGTGTTACTTTATATTTTGTTGTTATTGTTTATGTTCAGCTTCCTTATCATCTGCAATCACTCATTAGCAGGAAACAATACTTAAGAGATATAAATGGACTATGTTTAATGTGAATATGTGGTGTAATATCTCACTATGTATATTTAATTACGTTATCATTATTTTCGTTCGTCGGTATAATGTGTTTATGATTTAGGTGTTGTCACATTTTCCTACCTTATTTTGTTAGTTTGTATTCTCATACCAAACACAATGATGGTGGTGAGTGAATGTGTTTGACAAGATATAAAATTAGGGTCACATTCTTGTTTCTTGTTGGTTTAGCCGATTGAGAGGTTGAAAAGTTGATGTGAGAGTGATCAATCTGTTGCATCAACACCATATATGAAATAAAAAATGAACATGAGTATATTCATTGAAAAGAGTATCAAGAGGGTATTAAGAAGAATGAACCTGATCATAAATCAATACTTCTTATTTCTCCACAAATTTAATAGAAAAGGAGCATGTAGCTTAATTTGACAAAAAATGTCAAATTGGTGTTTTCCAAAAATTTTCTATATGCATCGAATTTTGAAAAAAGATTTATCTAGCATATTCTACGATTTGAACACATTGCAAATATTGGTACAGCATATAGCTACATGTTACAAGTTTACAATTAAGCACAACATATAACAAACTGGGGAAGTAAATATTGGAAAAAGTGAACTTTAATACAATTTAATATAAGAATCTAGAAGGTAGAATATCAATGTGGGAAATGAAGAGACAAAATCTAATGGGCATGGAGATAACACAGAATCAATAGAGGCCGTGGAAACTGTGACAATATTGATGATTGAAGTACAGAGTTGCAAAACATATAATGAAATAATTTTAAGGGCTTGGGAGCAACAAAATCTGTTAAACACTCAAGTTATGCAAAATTTGAACCTGTTACAGAGACAAATTTAGGTTGGATCAGTTTCATGCCCCGAGAAAGAATAAGGGGATAGTTCAAAGAAGATATCCTATGAGAAATTGTAGAAGGAGCAAGTCGACATAAGTCGACTTGAACGAAGACCGACTTAGTCGATCAGCCAACTAAGTCGAGAGACCGACTACGTCGGTCGGCTGAGTAAACACGGTAGTTAGTCTGTTAACTAATAGTCGTGTCGGTTCGGTGAACCGACAGGTAGTTATGATTGTAACTGTTTGTAACCTGTATATTAGGCTATTGAGCCACACAAGAACACAGTTCAGTTCTTGGCTTTGTATGATCTATTGAGAATAATATAATATGTTCATGATATCAGTTCTTGTCTCTTACATCTGTGTATATTTTTGTATGTATTATTGGTAACCTTATGTGATCTGTAGGATAACAACATTGGTTCCGTTGCCGGTAGTACATAACTAGAATATATGCTCACATATGATACCAGAGCAGGAGATCAAGGACTGGTGGGAGCGAAAAATTGCTAACTATCTACAAAATTACGCGAGAAGGAACAGATTGACAGTCGCAGAAGCCAAAGCCCGATTTTTCACTGAAACTCACGAAAAATTTGTCGAATCCGTGCTGCCCCACCTACTGAAGCAGCTTTTGGATCAGAAAGCCGGACAAGACTAAAGAAGCACAGTTACTCCAGAAACTGATCCGAGGAGGACGTACGAATCTCTCTGAGTGGTTCGAAAAGATAGCCGACGACTTCTGCGAGGAACAAGCAGTCGAAGACAGGACTTCTGTGGAAACCGTCCGACAGAAATTTTTCACAGAATTTACTGATCAATTCTTGTGTTCCTTGCCAGCTTTACTGTTCAAGTTTTTAATAGAGAAAGGAGCCGGGCACATTGTTGAACCTCGACCTCTCTTACTAGACCCACCCTCAAACACTAATTGGGCGGAGAAGCAGAAGAAGTGGGAAAAATTCATTGCTGAAAGGGAGTGGGAATACTTCCTGAGTAAGTAGACACTATCCGAGCTTTCTAAAAAAGCGTCGGGTAGGCCATGGGGGGGTAGCTGGTCGTGTGTCGGACCTAGAGCATAGTGGATCCTAGTCGACCAGAGTCGTGTCGCCAGTAATGCAGAATCGACCGAAGAGGAACTGAAGGCATAGTATTGTACTACAGTATGTCGGACATTAAGAGAATCGAAAGGGATGAAAGACAGAAGAAGAGGGAAACCAGACGAGAACGGGCCGCAGAGCTGCAGCAAAACCCTAGGGAGATCGACCATGATGAAATATCGCCAGAGTCGGGTCATGAACGACGCACAGAAGGCGAAGAAGAAGAAGCGGTGTCCCCTGAAGATGATGAAATGTGGATAGAGCAGCCAGAAGCTCTCCAACTAATTGTTCCCGACGAAGG
>LPNX010146491.1:0-100996 GCA_001517045.1 Pseudotsuga menziesii
GATTGAAATGATCCTAATTGTAGTGCTGCTCTTGGAACTGTTCCTGGTATTGCTCTGGTAACTGCTCATAATGCTGCCAGAAATAAGGCTGGATCTAAGACTTCACCATGCTATTCTCCCTCTGTAAATGACCCTCTGTCAACTACTATTGGATGACTGCTTTTCTTTCTCTTTATCTCATCCGATCAGAATCCATCCACGCACCTAACACTACTAAGTAATCGCATGTATTATATGACTGGATAAAGGTTATAGAGGGCATAAGGCGCCCTTGGTGAAAGTTTATGTTAAACCTACCTCCTGGATATTATGTTGACCACTGGGTGTATCTTACCTTCTGGCACTGATGGCAATCAATGACCTCCTGTAATAACTGTTTCCATACAATCCCTGAAGCAAAGCAAAATCTCCAAGCTCTTTAGCATTTGCAAGTGAAGTGGAAAGCGCGGCAATAATACTGATACGATTTTCAATTTAAAACTAAGCGTCGGATATGCGACGGTTAGTTAAAATCAGAGCTTTCCCTTAAAGAAAAAACCGCTATGCTTTGATAAAAAGTATTGTGCTTGGATGTAAATTATTTAGCCTAAGCGTCGGATATGCGACGGTTATGGGAATATCCGTCGCTTAACCGACGGTTATGAGAATATCCGTCGCTTAAGCGACGCTGGTGGTTACATTTACAAAAAAAAAATTTAACTTTGTGATTTTTGGTAGGTTTAAAAAGAGAAATCCACGCGCCGTCGGAAGTAACCGTCGGATTTTGGATCGAAATGTAGTAGTGTGCTTTCCCCAGGCTGAAAGCTAAAAATGCATACGGTTATGAGAGCATAGGCTAGAGACAGTGATAATTGCAAATGTAAAGTGGAAGAAGTAACTCTGGTAGCATTGAAACCTGTAAAATTCCATAACAACTGGTAATTGATTGGAGTGATGAACATGATCGGAGCGACAAGAACCATACCTTTGAAGTGCTCTGATTGGTCACTACGAGATCCTGAACCGACCTATCGTCTGCAAAAATAGGGTATCGAGTGCGAAAACAGGAGAGCAGGGGTTGAACGATACCTTTATCCCACATATCCGAAGTTGACGTGTCTTTTTGGCCATGCATTGGATGCATTTGGTAAGTCTGGGTGGAGGAGGCGCATTCGAATGACCGGTTCTTGAGGGGATGTAGGGCTATGATGCTTCTAGCTAGGTATCAATATGGTACTAGTTCTAGTGCCTAATTCGTAATTGATGTAGGAACCTAATATTCCTTTGGAACGCACTTAACCAGGTTTGCTAATTCAATGGCGCAACAGGGATAAACATGGTCAAGGGAAAATTCATGCAAATGCTTTGTTGGATCTTTGAAGATCGAGGTGCATGACACCAATTTTACTAATAGAAGGTAGACAATTTACGAAGTTTACACTTCATTGTCAAATATGCAATTTTCCATGACACAATTAAAAATGACTAACATAAATGACTAATTTACATTCTTCTAGCTAGTCATTTTTTATGCCGTGACTAAATTAGTGGTTTATGTTAGTCATTTTTAATTCTATCACTTATTATCTAGTCATATTCGTTAACTGGTGACTAAATTAGTCATTAATTTTAGTCGTTTATAGTTGGGTCAATTAAAATTGATCATATTTAGTAGTAAATCACTTGAAAAACTTGTGCTGACTAGAATTTTTAGTCACCTAGTAGCTAATTCCTCGTTCTGTACTAGTGTATTGAGCATTTCATAAGCATTACTAGTGTTAATATTTAATGTAGCTTTGAGGGAAAAACACCTAATAAGGGATTAAGTGAAAATGTAATAAATCATTGGGTTTTTGTGTATGAATCTATGTTATTAGTGTCACTACAAGAAAATATATTCAAATACCAATTGTTGTGTTATCTTCTTCTTCCTTATGCTTTTAGCTCCAAGCATTTTCACAAAGAAGAGCATCTTGTGTCCCTAAAACAACCAATCGTAAGAAGACTTATGGAATGCAAAGAATTATCATATTGTATTTATTAGTAGTTGGGTTTCATAGTATAGTAAACCAATATGTTAAAAAAGGACATTTCTAATTAAAGAGCGCTACTTTTGTTATAGCATTTAATAAGTGATTAGTAATAGGATCTATACATAACATATTTTGTAAATACAATTTTATTTTGCAAGATCATCAATGCCCATCACTAAATTAGTTGATATCATCAATGAGTTATACCCAAGTTAATATGTAGGTGTTGTATTAAAATATCCCCCCCAACTTCCCCCTCACCACCCACCACCACTTGAATTAATGGGTTCTATTACCAATATACAATATATTACTCTACCGAGTATTATTTCATGGATATATATTCCCCCATATTTTAGGATTACTAGGTGATTTCCAACATTAATGGGTGTGTAGGTGACCCAAAACATGTGTTCTTTAGTTTAGTAAATTGTTACAAATTATTATAGTGCTTCCATTCTTGGTATTGGGGCACTTTATACCATGAGGAATGTTCCTCTCAAAAGACACTATCTTTTCTATATCCACACCCTAGACTCTTCAAGTGGTCGAAAAACATTAATAAAGGGTAGAATGAGCAGTAAGAGAAAGTCAAGATAGGTGAATGAGCTACCCCTAGAAAGGTTTTATTACAAGTCCCCCAATATTGAAATTTTAACATATCCATTCAGTCAATTTTGAACTAGAGGGTATGGATGGAGAAAGTAGGGCATTGATGAAAGGGATCACATTATGACTATGAATTTATGTTGAAGGACAAGCACTTCATTCCTTGAATAGAATATAAATTTAAAATGATGATAATTGAGAATAATCCCATAATTAAATGATGACAAGATCCTTTTGAAACTAAAAACCACCCTCATACAACAAAATTAGTACCAACAACTTGTCTATTTGACCACTTTATCTAGTGAAGTTGCCAAATCTTATTTGTGTTTATTTCTATCTACTAGCTTTGATGTTATACTTTAAAGGGGGAGTTTGTTGTTTGAAAAGCAATGTGGACATATAATATTCTCCCAAAAACCACTTTAGGTGCCAAAGTACCCACCTTAGACTAAAATATTGTACCCTTCTTGAAAAATATGAATATAGTGCACCCCGAGTGCTTGGAATGAAAGGTTGCTCCACCAAAGCCTCAACATAAGTAGATAGTGCAGGTTGGAATAAAATTGTTAAGAAAGGGAAATCCCCTTAAACCCAATTGTCCCAAGTAGTACCCGAGGAACAAAAGCCTTTCTTAGATCCTTACCTCAGTCCAAGTTTGTCTTAAAAGGAATTTTTAAGTTTTTTGGTAGTCAAATACCTTCCTAACAAATCCCAAAGTAATGCTCTATGATGGGGGGTTGGGGGGGGAGTGAGAACATGTGGGTTCATTGAACTAGAAATTTTCCCTTGTAATTGGATGCTTCCCAAATGATTGGTTTTATCAATGAAATCCAAACAAGAGAGAAAACAAAAAGGGTTGAATGAATTTTTTCACTCCACACACAAAGTGTAAAATCTCCAAACCCCTTTGATACCTTTTTAGGGTGTGAAAGAAAGGAGATGATGGATTATATTGATGAAAATTCTCAATTATGATAGTATCATGGAACGTATTGGGGGATCAAAGAACCTTGTCTCAAATCCATGATTCATATTGTAATAAATATATGATTCTTAAGATTCATATTTTGTGTTTGCTAAAGTTATAGGATTTTTTCTTAAAAAGGTCCTTGGACTAATATCAATGAATTTTATTTTTTACTAAAGGAAATGAATTTATGCAACCCTTTCCTCTCCTAAATGGGTGGAATCCATTATCCAACACAATTTAGGCCCAAGTATTTGGGTTTTGTTTTATTTCAAAGTTCATGTGCTTAGCCTCACCATTAAATATATGTGTTGATTGATGTTGGTGAAAGAGAATCTATATGGGATTGGATGTTTGATGTTAACTTCACAAATTGAGAGATACAAGAAGATAAGGTGGGATGAGAAGAGGGCTATTGGGGGGGTGGGGGGGAAGGGGGTTTCTTTCTTGTATGCCTCTAAGGAAATGGTGGATTTGTAAGTCTTATCCGTCAAAATATTTATTCTGTTTTTTATTTCTTGAAATCCAATAAAGTTCATTTTTGAAAAACTCCCAAGAATTTTTGCACAATTTCCATATATGAGAGCCATTGACATCTTTGAGTGTCTTGTCAAGGATTCTTAATTTGTTTCCCTCAAGATATTTTTATGTAACTTGATTATCCCAATAATTTTTTTCTAAGAAATTATGCATAATAGGAGTTTGGCCCCCAAAGAAAGATTTACAAGATGAGGATATATTATTTCCAATCCACCTGAAGCACGAGGAGTTTTAACAATACTCCATCTAAGTTATTGAAATTTCTTATGATCCCACCCCGCTTTCCACAAAAAGGTCCTCATGATTTTGTTGATTTGGTTTAATATAATTTTTGGAACAAGAAAATTTCACATGGAAAAAATGAAAGGGTTGAGATAAATGATTTTATAATAACTAACTTACTTGTTGGGTTGAGCCATTTAGATCCTCACTCTATCAGTTTATTCTGTATTTTCATAATTATGGTCTCTCAAACTTCAACCTTTGGTTATGAGAAGGTGATAGACATACCCAAGTATTTGAAACTGTCCTAGTTAAGTATTGCTTGCATCCCTAATATCCTTGAAATGGCTAGCATGATTCTTTGATATAAATTCCAATAGTATATGTTTCTTTTATTTTTGTTTATACTTCCCCTTGATTCTTTATAGAAAGATTAAAGAATTGTTCCAAAAAGTTGAGTTATGGTTATATATGCACCCTCAAGGAGAAGCATATCATTAACAAACTATGAATGATTTATTTATTTGAGCCCAAACAACATTCTTAACATTGCAATATTCCCCTATCTTCTTTCTTCTTCCATCTTCCTACTTAATACATTAGTCGCGATGATGTGCAAAAACGTTGAAAGATGGAATCTAATATTATACATCTTCTTGTCTAAAAGAAGTTAGTAGGCCTTCCATTCACTAGAGGTGTTATCCAGGGGCATCCAATACATGCATTGACAGGTAATGAAATATTTTCCAAATCCAAGCATGTTCATGACTTAATAGAGGAAGTCATGCCTCACTTGATTAAAGGCATTGACCATGACAGTTGTAATAATCATGCCTTTCTCCTTTCCTCTTCTACTTGAATGATTAGATTCATGAACAAGAAAGACATTATCAAATATTTATCTTTTACTAATGAAGAAACCTTGATTATGAGAAATATCCTCTCGCATTATCCCCTTCAATTGGTTGACCAAGATTTTAGTTAGGATTTTGTAAGAGGCACTACAAAGGGAGATGGGATTGAATCAAGAGAACGAAAAGGGAGAGGACTCTTTGGGGATAAGAGATAGAAATGTTGAATTTTTTCCTCCTTTTAGTTTCAACTTTTGATGAGACTGCATATTCATTATACACAAATAATTTTATTATTATATTTTAGCAGACTTTATAAAAATGGATGGAGAAACCATTTATCCCTAGAGATTTATTTGGTTCTTGATTCCAAATGGTCTGGACAATTTCAATTTCTATTAGCGACCTTAAAATAATGGAATTATATTCTTGAGATATGATTTGGGGGGTATGTGTAAGGATCTCATCTCTATATGTCACACCTTTGTCTCCTTATTATGTGTAGGTAGTTTTAAAATGAACATAGGTTGCTTTTTTATTTTCTCAAATTCACACATTATTTCTCCCACCTCATTCTTTATTTCTTGGACATTATTTTTTATTATATTGGCTTGGGATTGCCTATGAAAATAGGTTTTATTATTATACCCTCCATTTATCCATAATATTATTTTTCTACACAACGGGCCTTGTGCAATTGAGATTACATTATCGCTTTCTTTTTCATTTCTTCTTATGTTATTTGGCATGATTCCATTTTAAGTTGTTGTTGTTCCAATTCAACTTGAAGCAAAACTTGGTCTTATTGAGGGGGTTTAATAGAATATTTAGCACAATATTTGAGGGATATTTTAGTCATTGAGATATTCCCTTCCCACAAAAAAATAAGGAGATCCCTATAGCAATGTGTCCGAGGCTTTTTGGACTGTCTCCATGAACCCATCTCCAAATATCCAAATTGGACTAAACCAAAAAGGAATATGTCCTAAATATTTCCATTTTTCTATGGATAAAGAGATCATGGGTTTATGACATGAAATACCAAATGGAATTATATCATACGTAATGTCACTCCATAAGAGTAAAAAGGCGCATTGAATAAGAAATATGTCAAGTCAAGTTGCTACATAACCTAGGCCTTACCTCTTGTTTGTCTAGGTGTATTTACTTTTCTTGGGATTGATATCCATTAACTACCACTCCTGTATGATATATTCAACCTATTCTCTAAATGATCTCTAACTGGAGATCATCCTCTTTTTTATACTAATTCCAGTGTGACATTCAAATCTCTCACAATAATGAGATTTTAAGATGGTTTTTGCTCTACAAATGCTTTAATTAAGTTCAAACATTTTTGTTTTACAGTGTAAGAAACATGAGCATATACATCAATCAAACATGCATATATGTATTGTATTCCATATGTAAAAGATATTCTTGGATTTAATGAGTGGTCAAGTATTGTGCATCTGGTTAATATGAATTATTGTGAATAAAAAGGTTTGTTGAATAAGAAATATGTCAAGTCAAGCCGCTACATCACCTAGGCCTTGCCTCTTGTTTGTCTAAGTGTATTAACTTTTCTTGGGCTTGTTTTCCATTAAATCCCAGCACTGTATGATATATTCAACCTATTCTCTGAATGATCTCTAACTGAATATCCTCCTCTTTTTTCTACTAATGCCAGTGTGACATTCAAATCTCTTGCAATAATGTGATTTTGAGATGGTTATTTCTCTCGAAATTCTTTTATTCAATTCAGACATTTTTGTTTTTCATTGTAAGAAACACGATCATATACATCAATCTCAGTGAAAAATTGCTTCATTTCATGGGAAACTTCTATAAATATTTCGAGGGGCCCAATGAAAAACTTCTCCTTTTCATGTGCAATTGTTAACTTATTCCACCTTGCATAGTTCTGGATGTAATTTCTTTTTTCTTGTCCCGCCACTCTTGAGTATCTCGTTCAGTTAACATCGGTGCATGCTCATCATTGAAACATGATTGTGTACTACTGGAAATGAAACCAAACCCCCAAGAAATGTGGTCTAGCAATTACATGTTAACGTGGGTGAAAAATTAGGGAAGCCTTCAGTCGAAGTTATTTAAGAGTCTATATTGCTAAGAAAACGTGTCATATCTGCAGTCCACCATTATAATTATGCCATTGTTTTTTCACACATACATATTTTTAAGAGAACCTTTCCAACACCTTTATGGATAGAAAAATTATCCTTCTAAACCACGTGCAGAATGTTCACTTGTTGATTGTTTTTGTAGCTTCGACAAGCACAAACAAACTACACTAGTAGAAAAAGTGAGATAAATAACTAAATAAAACTACTAAAAATTGCATATAAATAACTAAATTTAGTCACTTGACTAAAAGTCATTTATTTCCACTCACGTATAACGCGACTAAATATGTGACTAAATTATTTTAGTCATTTATTAGTTCTTCTAATTTGTCTCATATATTTAGTCATTGATTGTTGTTAACTGATCATTTATTTAGTCATTGATTATTGTTGATTGATCATTTATTTAGTCACTTATTGTTGTTAACTGGTCATGTATTTAGTCATTTATTTAGTCCCTGATTACGGTTAACTGGTCATTTAGTTAGTCATTAAGTGCAGTTAACTGGGAATTTATTTAGTCATTGATTGTTGTTAACTAGTCATTTATTTAGTCATTGATTTTTGTTAGCTGGCCATTTAATTAGTCATTGATTTATGTAGATAAGGCATAGAGGAATCAAACCACCAACCTCCTTCCTTTAAGGAAGGTTCTATTCCATTGAGATAACACCCTTAAAGAAAAGAACTCTAAAGACAATAAATCCTAAATTGTTTTACAAAGTAAATGTGACAATGATTAATTCACCTGTTTGACAATCGTGGAACTCACCTCTACAAAACTCCTAGTCTGCATATGGAATATCATAGTAGTAAATATCCTATAAACACATGCCAAAGATGTAAACATCACATTTTCTGTTGTATGGTTTTCCATCAATGCCCATAATCAACTTAATATTATTAGTAAGATGCACTGCTGCTCTATGAGAAGCAACATAAAGAAGAACGAAAGAACAAGATGAAATTGAATTTGCATTGTTAGTCACAAACATCTTTGCACCAATTATTTATTTTAGAGAAATACAAAACCAATATAGAGATTAATTCATCTGATTCATTAACAATTCAAAGTTATTTAGTGAGTTTTTAAGCAATCAATGGTTATATAACAATTCAAAGGTTTAAAAGACTTTTTATATAACATAAAAGTTCTGGGAAATAATTTTTTCACAAAATAAAAAAAATATGTTTGCAAAATATATAACATCAAGTTGGTCATGTACCTTTGGTTCCACGTAACCAAGAGTTCCTATCTCACCAGTAACAAAGTCTATTATCTTAAATGTTCATTTTTTGTCTAGCAACATGTTTTATGTTTTTACATCTCTATGAACTATATTCTTTGATTGAAGATAGCTTAACCTGAAATAGAGATAACTTGTAAAGTTATAGTAGATACCACTTGAATAGAAAAATAGTGGTTGGAAATCATGATAAAATTAGATACAGATATAAAATATGCTTTACATACATATCAAGATACATAGCTATTCAAAATTAATTACCAAAGGCCACACTAACATGCTAGTACAAATTTAACTATAGTAATAGTTGCAATTTTTCATTTTCTTTGGTAGAATATTATAAAAAACTCACCCTCTTGAAAGGTCCAAAGCTATTTGGATCACAACATCAAAATCAAGTATTTTTCTTCGATTCTTTATAAGGTAAGACTTCAATGTTCCTCCAGCAAGATACTCTACAACAACACAACATGCATTGGGTGGATTTTCAGTGCTACCTTTAGTACCATTTGGATAACTATAAGACCTTAGGAACCCATTGAAGCACCCAGAAATGCAACACCAGTTGAAAGGCATGCTTAGATCCCACTTCCATGATGTTTTATAACTACTGACAAGACATTAATTGCAAAGAATCAAGATACAAACATATTAACAATAAAACATTTTTTATTCATCCCACTCTTCTTGAGTTCATCTTGTTGGAGGTTTTAACCACTGCATTATTTTATCATTATTTGACTTGTCTCATGGAGTACCCCATGCAATACTAGCTTAGCCAAAGGAAAGTGATTTTGATTATTGGTTCATCCTTTGGCATTCATCTCGTGGTGCCTAACATATTTAGGCCATCAAAAACATCTCTCATTCACATTTACTTGAAACAAGATTACTTATCTGCATGTTTCAAACAAAGGGATTGGCATGTGCAAACCTAGAAGATCCCAAACCAAGAAAGATGAGACATGATCTTGGTTATGAAGAATATATAAATTAAAATTGTGCAACTGTCCTTAGAAGTTTGCAAGAAAATGTGGCATCAGATGATCTTACACAAATGGTACATTAGGGAGGAGCAATGAATTGGTCTATTATTGGTAGACTGTAGTCAATGTTTATAAGGTGACGTTCTACTATTAGTCTTGTATATTCTCTTGATTTGTTTAGTTTTTAGGGAAGTCAAGTTATACAAGTTTTTATATGTACACCATGTCTTTCTGTTGTATATCTTCTTGTGATCTTTTAGGAGAAGGTAAAAGCAAACAACAAACAATCAACACTAAGGAGTGATCTGATTAAAATTAACTAAGACCATGACCGCTGGAGTTGTAGTCATAAAAGTTTGATCAAATTTTGTTTATCTATGGGCATGTGGACATGGTTGTTGCATCTCCGGTGTGGAATAGTGTAGTAGCGTCAACAAAAATTTCTCATTGTAGTGATCAAACTTTGATGTGAATCAAAGTGGCGAATACTAATAGTATTATGTCAAGGGCACATTAAAACTCTTGTTGCACAATCCTAGCATTGCAAAATAATGCCTAAAATTAAATTCTCTTAATAAAATACTAATACTATAAAACTTTTCTAAAAAACAAAGTTTATTAACTTGAGGACTTTATTGTTCTTAACAAATCTTTAAAATATTTTTAATAATTTTTTTTTTAATTTAAATATTTCATTACTAGATTTAATACATTAAAATAAAAAACTTTAAGGTTCTTTATAGTAATTTTTCTATAAAGGTTTTAAACTTTTTAAAAAAAATTTAAATTTTATATAAAAAAAATTTAAATAAAACTTATATAAAAAATTTTAAACTATTAAACTTTTTAAAATTTTTTTAAAATAAATCTTATAATTTAAAAAAAAACAACTTTTTAAACTTTATACTAATAAAACAATTTCAATTTTTTTTGTAATTAGTAAATTGAAATTTATAGTGGCGGCGAAAAAACTTTAAAATTATGGGAGATTTTACATTTATTAATAAACAAAAAAACCTTTACCTATTTTAACCCAAGACACTTTCTCCTGATGATAAACCCTACTTTGTGGTTCGAAACATCGAGATAAAATTCTAACGAATGCAGTTTTCCTCCTCTTCAAACTTCGAGTGCGTAGTATCATGAACAACTCAATTGCATGGTCAAAAAACTTGATCGCACTAATATCTCTTGTGCAACGCAATCCATTAACTATTACAAACAAAAGCAAACAATCAAGCATGTTAGTGTGGTTAGAAAAAGCAATTCACACGCATAATACTTACAGAGTCCTTGGTGCACAAATAAAGTCCAATATCGTTTGAGTTGTAGTTAATTGGAGTTTGATCAAATTTTGTCTATGTGGGCATGTGGATATGGTTGTTGAATAATGATGAACCTTCGATGTGAATTTTCAAAGTGACAAATAACAATAACTCATGGATGCATAGTAATTCATGCACTGACCGTCATGATGGATCATCTTTCTTAGAATTGTCTCTTCCTCTTCTAGATTTTTTTTTTTTAAATAATATATTATATAGAATATGAACAAAAAGGAAACAACGTAATATGCTTTTCCATTACATAACAAATATTCAAGCAATTTACTACTTTCATATACACACCTGCATATCTTCCAAATCACCAAAAGAAGCCTCTGGAACATTTAAAGTACCGCGAATTTGCTTCATTTCTTCTTCAAGTAACTACTCCCCTATTTCAAGACAAACTTTGATTCAAATTATAGGCCAATCTTATACAACAATTCATAATCATACACAAATATTAAATAATCCTCACCTTGAAACTTCAAGCCAATCTCATAAGAGTAACCAATTCTCTTATTGTTGCACACTGTCACCACCGATGCCTGAAGCAATGTTCAATAAGTATATTCAGTCAAACAAGAACTCAAGGGATTAAGTATAATTTATAGTTAACATTCTCTACGATTTCAAAAAAAATGTTTAGAGGAGGTTACATATGAAAATAATGGAAGAAGATGTAGTTGAAAACTTGAAACTTGTTCACATAGAATCAGGGATAATTTTAGGGGCGAATTTTAGCCCAGTGGGCTATGTTTCCATGTTTTTCTCCCAAAAAATATTTGTCATTTTGCATTTTTTGAAGCCCTGTTTCGCCCAATTTTGATGGGGTAAACTTTTTTCACCCTAAAAATCGCCAAATTATTATATAAATGATATAAAATCCTTGGAAATTAAAGTATTTTTTGAAGAATATCTCCAATCATTTTATAGCTGTCGTTTTAAGAATTGGTAATATTCGCCAACATTTATACACTTTTAAATAAGTATGGGTCCTTAAAATCATCCCTGCATAGAATCAACTTTTTGGATTTTAATTCAGGTAAAATTGAAAGACATTGGTTAATTAGGTTTGGCAACAATGCCTTCCCACAAGTTGATGTGGGATAATGACAGTGACTTGAACTCATGCCTCCAAGAGTCTAAGCTAAAAGTCACTAAATTGAATGACAAGGATGGCCAGTATAGTGCCATTCTGGCAATGCATGTACAACAATCCCCTTAAGAGATATTAAAGTTAAATTAGCAATCATTTAAGGTACATTGACATGATATCATAGAATGCACAACTTTCATTAAGCTTGCCACCCTTATTTATGAAGGGATGGAGGGAGATAAATCACTACAAGGAAAATGCCCTGTAGTGGCGGTTAGAACAAAATCCCATAAAAAAGAGAGCTGAAAATCCATTTATAGCGGAGGTTTCTAGCAGAGGCGAGCAGGTGGAGGTTTTAGCAGATATTTTTAATCGTTGCGTTTACATAACAAATGCACCGGTGTGTTTCCTACTATATTGCAATGGTGCATACCTAAATCATAACGCACTGAAATAGAGAAAAATATAAAAAAATGAAAATTTAATTTAAATACTTGTATTATTTAAAAAATTGTTCATCGATGTGTTTAGATGTATTAAACGCACCAGTGCGTTTATAATATAATGACCCAGTGTGTTTAATACTTCTAAATGCACTGCATCTACTATAAAGAATTTCATTGGAAAAATTCATTTAAATTGCATTTACAAACCCTGCTTGACGGTGCATCGGTATAATATATATGCATCGATACGTTTGTATTTACCAAATGCACTGGTTGTAAACATTATAAATTCACTAGAAAACCCGTTAATGTTTTAAAAAAACCTATTATTTGGTGCGTCGACGTTTCCTCCCGCATCTGTGCACTTTACCTAAAACACACCGAAACATAAAAAAAATAGCAGGGTAAAATTCATTTTTACCACTACTCAGTGTGCTTTCACCCAAGAGAACCGGTGTGAAACTTTACCGACTTGGATGCCCTGACATCCTTGGTCGATGTGGCCACATTCTTCATCTATATTGGTTGCTGCTGTTAGTTTGAATTTTGACAAACGGTGGTTAAAATTTACATTGCTAGGATGCCTCCACAAATGGTCATTCATTAAGTAATTTGTTTCTTACCTCATAATTTAATTTTTGAACTGATTAATTTTTTTTTTAATCCTTAATTTTTCGTATTTAAAAAATTTAGAAATTTTGAGTGGTGCGTTCGAGCCGTTCGGTTTGCTCCAAACTTTAGTGCACTCTATAAATTTTTATAGGCCTCACCGAAAACAATGCAATCCAAATGGATGGAACACATCGTTTCTCGTAAATATATAATAAAAAACATAAAATTTGTAAATGGAAAACATATAGTACTTAAAAACAACTAAATTATGCAGTGCACCAAGGGCATGTCACTACACCGGGTTTGGTGCTCTGATGTGGCCTTGGTGCACCATTGAAGCGTAAAAGTTTCTTTAACCGCAGTGTTTACTCTAAAATGCCCACAAATAATTGGAAGGCCACATTTCGATGGTAAATAAGATATTGATAAAAAATGATAAGATGATATTAAATTACAATGGAGCTCGCCTTTATAGGCTTGGGCATGTGTAGTGAAGGGTTACACCCTTTCACTTAATAATTAATAAACTATAATTAATATATTATTTTATATTCGTTACATTGCTTTCCCCTTAAGGGAAGCTTTGTCTTCAAAGCTTATTGAAGACCAAGGTCATGTCTTATTTTATTTTTTATTTTTATTTTTTGCTTGAACTGTCGTCTCTAGATCCTTTCTTTCAGTACTGGCGACACTTGATGATACGAGTTACGAATTCCAAATAAGAACTAGAGCATCATCTCTGATGTGGTCCATCCTAGATCTATTTTTATTGGAGCTATTTGATCTCTTTGTGGGGTGGGTCATTTCATTTCATTTTGACCCTGTCGTTCCATCCTAGATCTATTTGTTTTTCTGCTGGTTTGACTTCTTTTTGAATTGTGACGAAGACATATTTTGAATTTATTAATTTCTTCTTCCTCAACTTGAATTTGTTTTCCAGGAATTCTGGATGCTTCCTTCTAGATTTGCACTACTTTGTTCTCTAGTAGATTGTTATTACTCTGAATCTTCTCGAACCTTTCGACTTGCGACTTTTTGTCCTCTTTGAACTTCTCAATTTGTTCTTCTAGTTCTCAATTAATATTTCTTAGGCATTGGTTTTCTTCCAAGTTTATCCAGTAATTTTCCTTCGATATATTCGTTTGATTGTTCCGTCTTTTTGGTACTTTTCAACTTCCTGATTTTTCCAATTAATGTTTTGTTATGGTTTCTTAACTGATATATTTCTTCACTGTTTTTTGATAACGTTCTTTTGACAGTTGTAATCTCTAGCTAATGTGTCTTTCTAATGTCGTCATACTGTTGCTGGAGTTTTTCCTTCTGTTGTCGATGTTGACATAACTCAGTTTCTTGATTTTCTAACTTTCTTCGGACTTGCGCCAATCCAACATCTTTTTCCGTGATGAGGTAGTTTAGACGCCTTATTTCTTCTTCTAAATCATTATCGCTTCCATATGGTGATATGTCGTCATTTTTTGACTTTCTAATCTGGTCTTCCAGGATTTGATTATGAATTTTTAAACATGAGATTTCTTTATCTTGATCAAATAACATTTTCTTGTTATCTCTCATGGTTCGTTCTAGCTATCCATTTTGATTCCATAAGCGATTATTCTCATTGTCTCTCCACTCTTTCAACCACTTTTGCGTCTCAACCTCGGCTTGTAGACTTTTATCTGTAGCGAATTTAAAAACCATTTACTTGCATTACCTTTCACATCATATAAAAGGCATGATCTAAGATAGGCTGATTTCTTCCTATTGTAAAATGTTGTCTTTCCCACGCCATCTAACCCCACAATCCCAAAAATCTGAGGTTTCCCGCTTTGCTGTTGCTGCAACAGCACAGTATCCTCAAAATCTTTCAGCTTGTCATCCAAACCAATTGGATGGTCAGCCACGTGCAAGTTTGGTTTTTGTCTTTTCACCAATTCGCACACACGTTCAACCACCTTATCTACGAGCTCCAGCTCCAGCTCCAGCTCCAGCTCCTCGCTAGTTATCGAGAAGAAAATAAATAGAAGTGGTGAGAAACAAACGTGTACATGTATTTCTATTTATCAAACACAAAACAAAATATAGTACCATTTATCGAGAGAGGGAAGGCTGAGTTCTCACCCGTTGCACGTCTCCGGCGCCTCGAATCCGATGATGTCCGCAACCTTAGAAAGTGCATTTCTCCAATTTTCAATCGTGTTGGAGTCATGTCGCAGCTTCCCTTCATGAGTTATCTTCTTTGCTAGTTCCTCTAGGGCTTCAGCATACTTTCCATCTCTCTGCGTCCACCGAACCTCTGCAGGCTTAACACGGTAAAAGACTGGGATGATCGGAGCATTTGTCTCCAGCATCATTAGGAGCTCCTGCAGTCACCAGTATGATTTAGCATATCCAGGGGATAAGATTGCCACATGGACTGAGGCGGTTCGAATAAAGTGTTCTAATTGAGAAGGAAAATTGTATCCTCGTTGCAACTCCTCCTGATCCAGAAATGCCTTCAATCCTCTATCGAGAAGGCGAAGGTAGAGAGATCTGGCGAAGGTTTTCTTGACATCAACGCCGCAATGGTTGATAAACACGTGGTACCACTGATTGCTGTAGGATTGAGCAGCGGTTGAGGAGGAGGATGCAGCCATTGCTGGTCGATGCTATGGACGCAATTCGCAAAGACAATTGTGATTTCAGAAGCGCAGAGCAATTGTGGAAAAGAAAGGAATGCATTGGTATAGCAATATCTCTCCAATGAATGGTTATCTGAATCTCTCATCGACATTAATCTTAATTCCACATCGACCATTAATCTCGACGCGTTTTAAGGAGACAGGGTAACCATCAACCACGTGAAGCCCATCCTTTTGCGTTTATAATAATTGCACATTCTGCTAGGAATTTTACATCAGCTAGGAATCATGGACTCAATGGTGAATCCACATAATTCGGATTTTATTTTGTTTCATTTTAAGTTTTATATAAATGTTTTAGGCGTTAACGTTATTAAATATTTTTGCTTTGTAAAGTTAATGCACATTTACCCATATAATTCGTGTCTATCTATCTCAAACTTTGTCTCATAAAAACTAAGTATAGTGCAAATAATTATACAATTTTCGGTGGAAGGAAAGATGATCTTATTAAGGTTGGGGACTCGATGTATGCCTATGGAACAGTTCGACTTCCTCCGCAATAGAAAAATTCAGGGTCCCGTGGGGGTTGCACAAGAGGGACTTCACTCTATTAAAATCAACATTTAAGTGCAATGGTATTGAAGATTGATCTTATTACGACATATGACCATGTGGATTGGACTTATCGTCGACTCGTTCTCCTACAAATTGACCTTCCATTGGATGTGACTGATTGGATCATGTCATGTGTCACTATACCCAAGTTTACAGCCCTTGTTAACGAATCCCCTTCCAAGTTTCTGAAAATCACTAGGGTCTTTAGCAAGGGTGTCTCCTTTCCCCCCTCCTCTTCCTGTTGGTTATTGAAGGTCTTAGATGTATGATAAATCAAGCAAAACATGACCAGAAAATCAAAGGAATAATGGTTTATGCTAATCATAATATTTCACACCTCCTTTTTGAGGATGATGTGTTCGTATTTGGGGAAGGAATAGTTGATGAATGGAGGTATTATGATGGTATCATCAACATTTTATGCATCTGGGATGGAAGTGAGCTTAAAGAAATATGGACTATATCACGATAAGGTTCAGGAGTAAGTGATTCAAAGGGTTACAACCTTCCTCCCTTTACAGGTGCAACCTATGGAGAATGGTTTTAGATACCTAGGTTATTTATTAAAGCCTAACTTCTATTATACTAAGGCTTGACTTTGGTTGGTCCAAAAGGTATAGAGAAAGATCAACTACTGGTGTTTCAAATGGTTGTCATTAAAAGGCAAGTTAGTATTAGTTAGGTTGGTTCTTGAAAGTATTCATGTCTTTTGAATGTCCTTAGCTCGAACACCGACCTTTATTTTGCATATCATAAAAAAGGAAAAAGTAAAACTTTGTATTTGTCGGTGATCATATCTTAATACAGATACATAAACGTGTATTAGTTAGCCCATCATTGGCATGAAGTGGCAACGTTATTATAACGTTGACCTAGTACACGACTTAACCATAATCCCTTGATCCGAAAATCATTTGTATATTGGTAAAACAATGTTATAAATTACGCTAGTAAAATCATTGGAAATTATTTTGTAATAATATAATATATGCTAGTAAATATCGTGGGGGTAAGTTAAAAACTTATTTTAATAGCTTATCGTTGGAATATGTATAATATACATATGTTTTAACTCTTTGTAGAATGGTTATAACCCACCAAAGAATATAGCAACAACGTTATTTCGATAGGAATATTTTATTAACTAAGTTGTTACCAATAACAATATAAGCTTTGTATGAAATCGTTTTCTCAATAAATAGTTTACTTAAATGATGTAAGAAGACTATCGGATAGTTATAGTTTTCTCTTTCAATTTGTGGGCATGCATTTTTTTACAAACCACTTTCAAGTTGAGAACATTGCATAGCATCGTTTGAGTAAATTCTTTAACATGTTGCAAGATGAACAATGTTAAAACTTATATGTGTTTAATAACAAATAAGTTTACGCAGGTTTATGAGACTTATGGAGATTTATCAAAGCTAATGATAGTAAACTACAAAGTGGGCAAGGTAAAAAATAAAAACACTGCTATGAACTCTTTTACTTAGTTCAGATCAATAAGATCTTATTTATGGAATTTGGTTGTTTCTTATCACTTTGGAAAAATGGTTTCTTGTCTAAAACAAAATATTGAATTTAACATAAGATAGAAGATTGGCTCTATAAGAAAACCACCAATCTTGGAAGCTGTTTGTAAACAGAACTTAAATGCGATAAATTTATCTTGGAAATACTAGGATATGCATATTGAAAATTAAAAGTTATCAAGCAGATAAGATGAAACGTTCAAGAGCCAAAGAAAGTAGTTTACTGTCGCTACGAACTCTAAAGGAAGAAACATATTCATCTGAACTTCGTCTACAATAACAACTAAGGAAAACAAACTGTTTTTACCTTACGAAAGTTGTTTGGATTACATCAGCTTATTATTTGTAAATAGAAATATTACTGGATGCTTATTGAAATTAAGAACAAGTAAGCTTTCTGTGTTAGCTTAAACGCTAAGTAAGCCCCGGAATCAAAAGACAATTCCACCTACTTGTCATAAATAAAAACTCATCAGTAAACTGAAAGAAGAAATATTGCACAAGTTAAACCTAACCTTGTATTATAACATAATCGAGATTATGTATATATTAATCTAGTATTTGTTTCTTTTATTGAAAACCGTTAGCTATTAGTAAACCGCAGTCTCAACATTTTATGCATTTCAAAAATTTTAAATTTTTGTGAGAATTTGAGGTTTTGACAAGGAAACAACCATCTACACGATAGGAAAGAATCACATAAAGAATAGGAAAGAATCAGTAACTACAGTATGGGAAACAATCATTCCATATCGCAACACTCCCCCTCAAGTTGGTGCATAGATGTCACACATGCCCAACTTGCCCAAAAACTTTGAGAACACTCGACTTGAAATTGCTTTGGTGAGAATATCAGCCAATTGATCCTCTAATCGAATCTTAGGCAACTCCACGATCTCCTCATCCAACTTCTCCTTAATGAAGAATATATCTACCTCCACATGTTTTGTTTGATTATGTTGAACCGGATTATGAGCAATATCACATGCTGCTTTATTATCACAACAATACAGTCGAATTGGCTGCCTAGGCGGATAGCCCAAATCGCTGAGGAGAATTCTTAGCCACAATGCTTCACATACTCCAAATGCCACACCTCTAAATTCAGCCTCTGCACTTGATCGGGCAACAACATTCTGTTTTTGCTTCTCCACGTAACAAGGTTACCCCCTACAAAGGTGAAATAACCTGAAGTAGAATGCTTGTCATCGACTGCTCCAGCCCAGTCAGCATCAATATATGCATCCATGCCTTGACAATATTCACTTTTAGTGAATAAAATTCTTTTTCCAGGAGCAGATTTCAGATACCTCAAAATGCACATAATTGCATTCATGTGTTGCTCGCCAGGATTATGCATAAACTGGATAACAATACTCAAGGCATAGGCAAGGTCCGACCTTGTGTGTGCTAAGTACATCAATCTTCCTACGAGTCTCTGGTATCTCCCTTTATCAACTGGTACCTGATCAGACTCAACACATAACTTCAATCCTTCTTCCACTAGTGTATCAGCGGGTTGACATGCTGACATACCAGTTTCTTGTAACAAGTATAAGGCATATTTCCTTTGAGATAGAAAAATCCCTTTATTAGATCGAGACACTTCGATCCCAAGGAAATATTTCAAGGGGTCAAGGTCTTTCATTTTGAATTCTTTGGATAAGTAATCTTGTAGAGCCTTCCTTTCTTTGGGATCATTTTTTGTAACCACCATGTCATCCACATCTACAATAAGTGCAGTTATCTTACCCTGTTGTTTCTTCAAGAATAAAGTGTGGTCTAAGTTGGTTTGACGGTAACCAAAATCTTCCATAGATTTTGTGAACCTTCTGAACCATGCTCTTGGAGACTGTTTCAACCCATACAGTGACTTCTTTAATCTGTACACCTTCTAACTATGCCTTTCTGGTATCATGCATCTTGGTGGGAGTTCCATGTAAACTTCTTCGGACAACTCGCCATGTAGAAAGGCGTTCTTCACATCAAACTGTTGTAATGACCAACCCAAGTTCGCAGCAAGAGACAACAAGACTCGTACTGTATTGATTTTAGCTACATGTGCAAATGTATCTGTATAATCAATCCCATAAGTTTGGGTGTATCCTTTTACCACCAGTCTCGCCTTAAAGCATTCAATTGCACCATCTGCTTTGTACTTCACAGTATAAACCCACCGACATCCGACTGGTTTCTTTCCTGGTGAATGGTCAACAAGTTCCCAGATTTTATTCTCCTACAAGGATTTCAACTCCTCATTCATAGCGGCTTTCCACCTTGGGTCAGCTAAGGCTTCCTTCACATTGTTAGGAATAGATACAGTAGATAACGGATTTACAAATGACTAATTTGATTCTGACAAACGATGGTTAGACACATAATGACTCATGGGATATTTAACGTTACTAGAAAGCTCGGGTTCATATGTGGGTTTAGGAGTACCTCTGGTGTGACGTTGTGGTAGCTATCTTCTAGATGGTTCAGGAGCATCCTTAGCAAGCGATTGGTTTGGTGTATCAGCTTCCTGTGGTGTGAGAAGCTTGGACAGAGGTGGAGCCACAACTTCAATTTCTGGGTGTTCATCACTACTTGGATCCAAAGTAAAACCACCCACATCCAATTCGCCCACTTCTTGATTCAGCGCATCAGAGAGTTCCCCTACTTCTGGGATGTGAACAACCACATCTTCAGAAATGTGATCATCATAGTCTAGAGTCTGAATTTCCTTTTGTTACTCTCCCTGAAATTCAGGCTCAGAGGAAAAATACATCGAGTCTTCATGAAAAATTACATCTAATGTAATAAAAATTCGTTGGGTTGGAGGATGATAGCATCGGTACCCCTTTTGATAAGCAGCATATCCGAGAAAGACACATCGTAGCGCTCGAGGAGACAACTTGTTGCACTGATGATTATGGAGGTGTACAAAAGCTACACAACCAAAGATGTGAGGAGATAAATTTGGGACGGATGGAGCAACAACCGCTTCAGCGAGAGCCTGAGATGGTGTTTGGAATTTAATAGTGTTGGAGGGTACCCGGTTGATCAAATATGCTGCAGAGGTAAGTGCTTCTCCCTGATAGGATAACGGCATATGGGCTTTTATCAATGAAGCACGAACAACCTCCGACAAGTGGCAGTTTTTTCTCTCAACCAACCCATTCTGCTGAGGTGTATTGGGACAAGTAGTTTTATGAATAGTTCCGTGTGCTTCCAGATACTGTTGAAGCTAAGAACTCAAATATTTGCCTCCATTGTCACTGTAGAGAACCTAAACTTGTGCATTGTACTGAGTACAAACAATTTTATAAAAAAATTGAAATAACAAATTCACTTCACTTTTAGACTTCATCAAGCACACCCAAGTCATCCTGGTACAATTGTCAATGAAAGTAATAAACCAACGTGATCCACCAAAGGTAGTGACTTTGGATGGACCCCAAACGTCAGAATGTATGACCATAAAAGGAACTGGACTTTTATTCAAACTTGATGGAAATGAAGCACGACGGCTTTTTGCAAGTTCAGAAATGTCACACCGAAAACTAGAAACATCAATTTTTGCAAATAAACTAGGAAATAATTTCTTCAGGTAACCAAAGGAGGCATGCCCCAAACGTCAATGCCATAACCAGATTTCAGATTTCTTCTTCTCCCCCTCAGAGCCATCCACCGTTAAAGCTTGACGCAACTTGTCCGAACTCTTTGACACCAAGTCCAAGTAATACAACTTTCCTCGCCTAACAACACAACCAATCGTTTGCCTCGTTCGGATGTCCTTAAACACCCAAAAATCAGGCCAAAAAATTACAATACAAAGTAAGGTAGTGGTGATTTGGGAAACTGACAATAGATTATAATCCAAAGACGGAACAACTAAAACAGAATCTAGATTTAAAGTATCAGTGAGAGGTAAAGACCCTTCTCCAATAATTGGGGCCAAAGAGCCATTGGCAGTGGAAAGAAATTTTTGTGCGGACGGTTTAAGAGGTGAGACTTATCTAGAATCAAACGTCATATGATCCGTAGCACCAGAATCAATTATCCATGCATTATTAGAAACAAGTGTAGAAATATTTAAAACCTTACCACCATTACATGCCGTTGTTGCTAATGCCGAGATCTGAACAACAACACCATCCACTGTCTTTGTTTCGACAACCACAGCACTGGAGGTATTCTTAGAATTCTTCTTCCATGAATCACGACTATGAGCCCACCATTCTGGATACCCCACAAGTTCAAAGCAGTGGCTCTTGGTATGACCAGTTTGATTGCAATGAGTGCAGTTGCAGGTGGATTTATCAGCACCATCCGTGTTCTTAGGCTGGATTTGAGAAGACTGGTTCTGATTAGACCGATTTCGAGTCACCATGGTTGAAGCTTCAATTTTTTCTAGTTCTCCATTCATCGTTGCAAGTCGAACAGATTCACGGTGGACCAAAGCATAACATGCTTCCAATTCTGGGATATGATCCTTTCTCAAAATTTCACCACAGATTTGTTCAAATTCACCATCTAATCCAGCAAGAAAAATATGCACCCTTTGTCGTTGAACTGATTTTCGGTAAGATTCAACATCATTCTAACTCTCCATAATCACCTTATCATGATGATCCAACTCACAAAAGATCTCGGTTAATTCTCCATAATACACCAAGAGTGTTCTGCCATTATGTTTCGTAGAGAAGGCCCTCAGATTGAAGACAAACACCTGCAATTCATTTGCTCCATCATAAAAAGCTTTAGAAAGAGCTTTCCAAATATCTCGAGCGGTGGGTAAGCAAATATATCGCTTCATGATTTCTGGGGACATAGACATCAACAGCCATCTCTTGACCTTTTGATTGTCTGCATACCACTTTTCATATCCATCATCCTTCTCGGTAGGTGGCTGTGAATTACCACGAATGAAAGAGAGCTTCTCTATCTCAACAATATGCATCTCAATGATTTGAGACCACAAATCATAGTTTGTTTCATCGAGTACAATCCCTGCATTGAACAAAGAACCTTCAGATTGAATAGTAATGGGAGCATATTTGTTCCCAGATGTTTTAGAATCTGAGTCGGCCATGGTTCAGTGTAGAGTACTAACGATTTAAGCTTCTTGGGTCTGATACCAAGTTCAAAATAGAGTTGAAGAGAAATATAATTTTGTTTATTACAGTGAATTGTACAGGTACATATACATCAATGGATCAATTTTCAGATCCTACAATCGAGCTGTCGATCCTACAGTCAAGCTGCAGATCCTATAATCAAGTTGCAGATCCTAAAAGGATAGGAAACAACCATCTACAAAATAGAAAAGAATCACAGAAAGAATATGAAAGAATCAGTAACTATAGGATGGGAAAGAATCATTCCATATCGCAATAGTTTATTGAGTACGTCTTTGTTTTGAAAATATAAAACATAATTAATTTATTTAAAACGACTATACATAGCTTTGAACCATAAATGACATTATATCCATTTAAAAAATAGATTATTATAACGTTTCATTGAATGCATAAATCATGCAATGTGTTGTGCATTGTAGTTGTCAACTGCAATGCACATTAACCAAAACCTCCGCGATTACGTAAGTCTAAGAAGATAGGATTCTTAAAACTTAGGCCAAAACCTCCGCGATTAAGTAAGGGTAAGAAGAAAGGTTTCTTAAAACTTTGGACAACCTCTTTTAGTTGAAAAACCATAGGATTAAAAACCCTGCATTATGTTGCATGATTTTAAAAATCCTATAAATTAGGATATTTTATAGTTTTAAAAATCTTATAGATTTGGATATTTTAAAAATCTTTTATGTTTGGATATTTTCTAATGTGACAATGAATAAAAATAGATGATATAGATTTTATTAAAATAGATATGGTTATATTAATTTATTAATTTTTTATTTTTTATTTTATAATTTTTTTTCATATTTAAAATTATAAATAAATTTTAAAACATAAAAGAAATAAGATTTTAGTTATTATAAGGATTTTTTGAAATCATCTAGTGGATTAGCTTAAGTGGTTGAGAGCTATTTATGCTAGTAGAAGGTCTCTAACTATGCCGAGACATGTTTCATCAAAAATATAAAAAAAGTATTTTAAAAATAAATAATTTTTTAAAACATAAAAAAATTAAAATTAAGTTATATAATGATAATTTTTAAAAGAAATTAAAATTCAGTTTTAATATAATACTTTTTGAAATAAATGTTTAAAAAAAATGAATTTCAATCGTATAATGTAACTATTCAATCTCTTTTCAATTTTTTTTTTCCTCAGAAAATTATTATGACTTTATTTTATAAAAAACATATTGTTCATTGGATCACTAGATCATGTACATCAAAAGACTATGTCTTATACATCAATCCAAACTTAGAACCAATATCCAACAAAAAAAACTGTCTTATACATCAGTCCGAGCTTATCAGCTCCTAAGAAACCAATATAACCAGCATGTAGTATCACTAAACTTTAAAAAAAAAAGACTTTTATAATGATACTGAAATATCAGTCTAAAAAGTCTAACGATACTAAAATATCAGTCTAAAAAGCCAAGGCTTAGAAAGGTAAACTAGAAACTGCTACGACCCAAAGAGGTCAAGTGACCATCTTTCATCTCCCATTTTTCAATGCACCCAACCACCATGAGCGGACCTTTCATGGATAGAACATATGCAGCTTCTTTAAGAAAATCCCCTTTCAAAATTGTTAAGAAATCAACCTATAGTTAAAATTGTTAAGAAATGCAACGTATAATTAAAACAAAGTTTTTTAAATAATTAATCCGCTTTCAAAATTGTAAGAAGAGCAACACATAATTAAAATATAGCTTTTTAAATAATTAATTTAATTAAATATATGTAAATAATAGAAATACAAATTGGCAAAAAATCAACCTATAATTAAAATTGTTAAGAAATCAACCTATAATCAAAATTGTTAAGAAATCAACCTATAATTAAAATTGTTAAGAAATGCAACGTATAATTAAAGTATAATTAAAACATAGTTTTTTAAATAATTAATCCGCTTTCAAAATTGTAAGAAGAGAAAATCAACCTATAATTAAAACATAGTTTTGAAAATAATTAATCCGCTTTCAAAATTGTTAAGAAATGCAACGTATAATTAAAACAAAGTTTTTTAAATAATTAATCCGCTTTCAAAATTGTAAGAAGAGCAACACATAATTAAAATATAGCTTTTTAAATAATTAATTTAATTAAATATATGTAAATAATAGAAATACAAATTGGCAAAGGTTGTCTTGACATCAACGCTCCGATGATTTAGGAATGCGTGGCATCACTGATGATGCAGCCATTGCGGTAAAAACGGAAGGATGGTCCAGAGTAAGAGTTGAAGAAATCATTTTAAAGTTTGCAACGTTGTGGCCAGATCACAACGTGGAACCCCTGGCTTATTATAGAGCCACCTTATCCATGTCGCTTCACTGTGATCCAGGGGCTCCAGTATTATAATATATTCAACTTTGGGTGAATCCACGTTATCTAATTTTATTAGATATTTCAATACAGGGAATACGTTGGATCTCCAAGTTGTTCATATTTTTTAATATTTGAAAATGTTGTTTGGATTGTCTTTGGATGGTGACAAATTCGTTGTCTATCGAAAATCACAAACATCATAAATAGTGAAATGAAGGGTATGGATTTTATATTTCTTCACTGAAGTGGAGGTCATTGTTCATTATCGTATAACTTGTGAAACCCACGCTTTTTCATTATTGGTGGATGAAAATTTTTCTTACCCAGTTGCTCTCGGAAAGAGATCGAGCTCCTTCACCTCCTACTTCAAGTAATTTTGATAGCTCCTCAGCTCAACAAACATCCTCAGCTTCACCGAGTTTGAACCAGCAGGGCCTTGCCAAAGAGATTCCCCAGCATCCGTACACCAAGCCTATAGGACTCGTGGTAGAGGCTCCACCCAACGTAATGACAAGAAGGCAGAATGAAGAGGGACGCCTGCAGATTGACTGCCCGTCAGAACATACATCGACACATCCTCTTGCAGCGGAGCCACACCAGGATTATGAACCTACTCTCTCTAGTGAATACGACGACTACTACAAGCCTTGTCCCATTGTCGACGAACCATGACGAAAGTTGTAAGATCCCAGGATTTTGTAAAATTCTCTGTATTTTTTTCTTTCTATGAGCTCTATTGGTTTTTTGTGTTAGCTCTCATACTTTTGATTGGGGAAACTTGGTTTCCCTCACAAAGGGCTAGTCCAGGGTAGTTTTGACTGGGGAAACTTGGTTTCCCTCACAAAGGGCTAGTCCAAGGTAGATGCTGCAATTGTTTTGCCAGTGTTGTGATAGTGAGGATACTCTTGTTTCAGACACTATACATGTAATTTTTTTGTACTTTAATGTAATTCTATGCAACTTTAAAAAGTTGATGTCTATTTCATATATTCATAAATATCATATCATATTTATATAAATCTAATTAAATTGAAAAGTAAAAAATTTAATAGAAATTATATATATATGTATACTAAATTTTATTAGTTTACTTAACTATACATAAACTAATAAGATTAAATGTATTTAGTCATAAATTATATAAATTTGTCTTATATACTTATTTAATTTAATATAAAAAATCTTTATATTAATGTGTAATCTATTATATAAATATTATTATTTAATAAATCTTCATATTTATATATGAAAGTTTATATTTATCTTTTCACCTCTCCACATTATTATATAAAAAATAATGCATTCTTTGCAATAGCAAAGTTCGGTTTGGGCTTGATCGTTTTCTTCTATCTGATCATCTTGTCAGCCTCCTTGCCAGATATCGGGTTTGGGCTCATAGAAGTGGAATCTCGAACCATTTCCCAGTTCTCTTTGAATGGCTGGATCATCCGGTCTCTTGTGCTTACCCCTTCAAATTCAATCACTCCTGGTTGGACAATGAGGATTTTACTCATATGATTAGAACTGAATGGCCACTTATTTCGTCAAATGCCTCAAAGGATGCCATGGAAGATCTCTCTATTAGGCTCCGTCTTCTTAAAGGTAAAGTTAAGTCTTGGATCAAATTAGAATCTATTAAAATGAAAGACAAATAAGCTTTGATGGAGGATGAAATTTGCTCTATCCTGAATAATTCGACTTCTGCTATTTTAAGTGCTGGGGAGAAATCCAGATTGGTTTCACTGAAAATTGAGCTTAAAAAGATGATGGACCATGAATTACTTTCTGCTAAATTACAGAGCAGAGTGACATGGGAAAAACTAGGGGATGCTAATACCAAATACTTTCATGTTGTGGCCTCTGCTCGGAAAAACCATAATGCCATTTGGAGTTTGCAAGATGAGGCTGGCAACTTGGGTTTTCGATGATCAGGGTCTCAAAATTCTGGGAACTCAATACTTTAAGCCCATTTTGTTGATGATCACTTAACGAACACTGCATCCCAACTCAAGGTGATCCGTCTTTTCCCCTCTTTCATCAGTCCGGAGGAGAGGGAGTCTTTCACTGGTCAAGTTACTTTATCGGAGGTGGAGGTTGCACTTAAAACTTTCAAAAAAGACAGGTCACCAGGTCCTGATGGTTGGCCTGTTGAATTCTTTCTGTCTTTCTTCGATTTGCTGGGGCCTGATCTTGTTAAAATGGTTGAGACATCCAGGAAGGATGGTCGAGTGGGTCCCTCCCTAAACTCTACCTTTATTGCTCTTATTCCCAAAAAAGAACTACCCGTCTCCTTTGCTGACTTTCGCCCCATTTCTCTCTGCAATCTGGTCTATAAGTTGATATCTAAGGTTGCGGCCTTAAGGCTTAAACCTTTTTTAGACAAATCCATCTCCCCTCAGCAATTTGGTTTTTTGAAGAATCGTCAAATCATTGAACCCTTGGCCATTACGCAGGAAGTCCTCCACACTGTCAAAACCAAAAATAGGTGTGCCCTTATTCTTAAATTAGATCTGACAAAGGCCTTTGATAGGGTCGATTGGACATTCATCAGACTTATTCTTCTTCAAAACAGGGTTCCACTAGTCAGTGTGAATTGGATCTTGGGCTGTATTACCTTTGCAAATTTTGTCGTCCTTGTAAATGGATCTCCCTCTCCCTTTTTCACTGCTTCTCGTGGCATTAGGCAAGGATGCCCCTTGTCCCCTTTGTTGTTCATTCTGGTTATTGAAGGACATAGTCTATTGCTTGAAGATGCTAAAGTCAATGGCAGAATCAGAGGGAGCAAGATCTCGCCTCAGCTTTCCCTCACCCATCTACTCTTTGTAGATGATGTAATTATGTTCGGAGTGGGCTCCTTTGAGGAATGGATGGCTTTTAAAGTTATATTGGAAACATTTTGTGAGGATTTTGGTATGAGGTTTATCTTGGACAAATCGTGCTTTCTCCATAATGATTTGGATGCTTATCTTCTGCAGAGGATCACTAGTCTCCTACCCTATAGATTTGAGCATTTAAATAATGGGTTTAAGTACTTGGGATACTTTGTTAAGCCATTGGGTTACCTGTTTAGAGACGGGCACTGGATTCTTTCAAAATTTGAAAAACGAATCCTTCATTGGACCAAACGGCTCTTATCACTTGGTGGTCGTCTTGTACTTATCAAATTTGTACTGTCCACTCTCCCCGTCTACTGGATGGCTTTGATACCGATCCCTCAATCCATTCTTGACAAGCTCATATGCATGATCTTCTCTTTTTTGTGGGGTTATTCTTCGAAGAATAAGAAGTTCCATCTTGTGGACTAGCACATTTTAGCGCGCTCGACTACCCTAGGTGGCTGGGGAATTAAGCATTTAACTTGGTTCAGTCTCTCCTTGAGATTAAAAAGCTTTTGGATGGCCATCAACGGAAATGGAATTTGGTTTCAGCTGCTGTCTGTTAAATATCTGAAAAGATTATCATTGCCTTGCTGGCTACGTAAAAAATCGTTTTCTCTCCGAAGAGTTTCAGTTATCTGGAAAGGATTTCTCCTTACTATACCTTGGCTTGGCAAAGGATTAATCTGGAAAGTCGGCAATGGCTCCTCTATTCGATTGGGTGTGGATCCCATCATTGGTTTAGGATCTTCCTTCCTCCTCCCACTGGATTTGCGAGATTATTTGGCAGATTATGGAATATGTTCTTTGGAACAGGCGCGTAATCAAACTCTTCATGCTTAGAATTACTGGTTCTCGGCAGATGACCTAGAGCTTCAGGGTGAATGGAAAATTTTATGGGACAACTACATCAGAGGGTTGGAATTTGGAAGTATTCACCTATCTGATTTCAGTGACTCTCTTTTATGGACACATAAACATTATGTGGGTCCTGTAACTGCTGCTATTGGCTATGACTGTATTGTCTCCTCGTTTTGTTCTGAGGAACAAGCTTCCGTTCTTGACATGATCTGGAATTTTAACATCCCTCTGAAAATTGGTTGTTTCATTTGGCTTTTGGTCAAGGGACGGATTCTAACCTGGGATCAATTACAACACAGGGGTTTGCAGGGCCCAAGTATATGTGTCCTCTGCTGTCTGGGTGAAGAGAATATACAGCACCTCTTCTTGGATTGTCCTTTCACCATTGGTATCCTTACCTACTTTGCTGCTCGATTTGGGTTCTCCACACCTCATTTTGTTTCTGTCTCCTCCTTTCTGGACTATTGGTTCAACCATATCTCGTCCACAACACTCTTCAGATTTCTACTGATTTTCATCTTCTGGTGTATATGGAATCTCAGAAACAAATGCATCTTTGATAATAAAGTGCCCACGGTTCCTGCACTAATCACCCAAATCGACAATCTTTTGTTCTTGTATTCGGTACCACAAAGAAAACATAAAATCTGAATTATTGGACTAAGCCCCATGATGAATTACCCTTGCGGCTTTTTCGATGGGGCTGCTGCAGGAAATATTGGTGGTGTGGTATTTGTGATCTATCTCCATGCTGACTATTACCTCAGTTTCTCCTTGGGTTGTGGTAGTAGCTCAAACACCATAGCTGAATTACTGGCACTTTGGGCTATTTTGAGGGTGAGTAAGTTGATGGGCTTACCCATGCACACGATATTTGGAGACTCACTTGTTATTATCTCTTGGCTTAACATACTCGCAACACTAAATGTTCCATCTCTGAATAATTGGTGTGATGATATTCGTGCTATGCTGCTATTTGCCCCACATGTGATCTTCAAACATATATATCGTGAGCATAACTCGCAGGCTGATGGTCTCTCCAAACAGGCTTTGAAGATGGATATGGGTTTTGGACTCTTTTTTGAAACTCTGGATGGCATGGTCATTGATCATGGGCAATTTATGCTTTTCTAGCATGTGCAGAGCTATATGCTCTTCTTCTTTGGCACATTGTGCATGATATGTTTGTTTGTATTATTTTGTCTACTTTGCTGTGATTATCAGCCGGCATGTTTTGCTCAGGATTTGTTTGTTTTTTGATCACTCTCAATCTACTCTAGCATATTCTGACTTGTTTATCAGGGATGATGAGAAAAGTCTGCAATCGTGAGACTTTGGACTCTTTCTTTATGGACTATATGTTTGTATGCTTAGATCTATTATTGTCTTTGCTCTGATGGGGTTTCTATATGCCTTCTATGCCAGGAATGTGAGGCCTTTTTGTATAAGATGTCTTTTGATTCATATTGAATAACAAAGACTGGTATTTTTTCCTTTGAAAAAAAAGTTCGGTTTATTTTTATTTTTTAAAGCTATCTTTGTATAATAGAGAAGTTAACTTTTCTAAACTAAATGTCCACGTAAGGAATTATCATATTTTCTAAATTGGAATTGAAATTGTTAAAAGTAGTCTTACCAATTTAACTTAATGTAGAGATGCATTAATATTTGGAATATCACTTAAGCTAAATTTAGATTTAACACAACAAATATATTTAACAAGAAATTTGTATGTTATTTATAGTGGATGACATTATGTTTTTAAAAATAAAAGAATTACATGTGATATATATCATTTTTAAAATAATTACATGTAGTATATATCATCTTTGAGTTTTATAAATTTGATAATGAAATATATTAACTTAAAAAATATGTATATATTATTTTTATATTAATCATGTATTTATACAAATATACTAACTAAAAAAATGTAAATTAACAATATGAACCAATATATTTAGTTATATGATTATATATATTACTCATAAATATTTATTTAATATGAAGATTATTTAGTTATATAATTATATATATTCACTTAATATAAGAATTTTTATATTAATTTGACAATTATATATATAATATTTACATAAAATTAATTAATTAAAAATGTAAGTCAACTATTATGAACAAATATAATTAATCTTATAATTATATATGTTCATATCATATATATTTAATGTGTAGAATCTTCATATTAATATGTATCCTATTATATAAATATAATTATGTAATATCCATCTTATATGATTATCCAATTTGAGAAATCTTCATATTCATATGGATATTATTATTTTATTATATAAGTAAAAATATAATACATATTAAGTATGTATTTTTAAAGTTGCAATAACAAAATCTATCAATTATTACGTATAAAAGTTTATATTTATCCTTTCACATCTCCACATTGTTATAGAAAAAATCAACACTTCAACAAAGTTGAGGTTTATTTTTAACCTTTCCAAGTTTCTAGTTTAATTTCTCTAACCAAACATACTTTTTAAATAGTTAGATAGAATTTTGAAATAAAGAATTATATCATATTTTCTAAATGGGCAATTAAGAATGCTAAATTTACTCATGATTAGAATAGATCACTTAATTATTTTAGATTTAGCATAACAAATGCATAACAAGGAATACAAATTTGTATGTTATATTTTACATTTATAAATCTATGTTGTTTCTTAAGGTGCAATGATTACATGATCTTCAAGTTGTAGAAATTTCATAGAAAATACAAATTTGTATGTTATATTTTACACTTGATGAATCTATGTTGTTTCTCAAGGTGCAATGATTACATGTGGTACATGTATGATTTTCAAGTTATAGAAGTTTCATAATGCATGGAAGAGAAGGTATATATATATATATATAACTTCACATTAGGTTTTTAGATTAATTATATTTATATAAATATGCATTAACTAAAAAATTAAGTTAACTAATAGGTCAAATATAATTAGTTATATAATTGCACGGAGAAGCTAAGGGCTTTACAACCATGTCTAAGTGAGATGTTGTAAGATAACATGATCAAAAATAAAATAAAAAAATAATTAAAAAAATCATGTCAAATTATCTAGATACAATAAAAAAGCTTGTATCCCCTTACAACTAATCCCCATCGAAAAAAAGCCTTCACTCCTTTATCAAGAAGGCGAAGGCAAAGAGACATGGAAAATGTTTTCTTCACATTGAGGCCATGATGGTTAAGGAAAACGTGGTACCACTGATTGTAGGAATGGACAACGGAGGAGGAGACATCCATTGCCAATTGGTAAATAGAAAAGGGAAGAATGGTCAACATGAACTGCAAAGAAATTACTTCAAAGTTTGGAACGTTATGGTGAGATCACAACATGGAACCCTGTATAATAGAGTGACTTTAGCCTTGTCGCTTCATTGTGGTTGTCCCGCGACTCTAGTATTATAATATATTCAACTTCAGATAATTCTACGTTTTGTAATTTTATAAGATATTTCAATATAGTGGAATACGTTGGATCTCTAAGTTGTTTATTTTTAAAAAATATTTGAAAATATTACTTGGATTGTTTATAGATAGTCACAAATTTATTGTCTTTTTTATACTAAGAGAATCTCAAATAGTGAAATTATGAAATTGTCTTTAACTATTAAAAACTATTTAAAAAAATATGATACGTATGAAAAACATAATTAAATTTGTGTAAAATCATTATGAATAAACAACATCATTTTATCATATTCAATCAATTAAAACTAAAATTAATATATTATAAAAAAACTAAATTAATATTTATTTAATTTTTAGTTTTAATATTAAAAAAAAACTTAAATACTAAAATTTTAAAAGAAAAAAAGCGACTTTGTAAAATCTCATAATCAAGTATGAGCTTATTAAATGCTTAAAAACATATACTCATAACCATTGTTAAATTATTAATAAATTTATATTCAAAGTCATTGTTAAATGTTTAAAAAACCTATACTCAAAGTCATTGTTAAATGTTTTAAGAACCTATAGTCATAACCATTGTTAAATTATTAATAAATTTATATTCAAAGTCATTGTTAAATGTTTAAAAAACCTATACTCAAAGCCATTTAGTATGGAAAGTTTAAGTAGTGTCAAATTATTCCAGAAAATAAAGCATAAGCTTATCATTTTTTAAGTTGTTTTCTTGTTAAAAAAACATATAGATTATTACAAATTTATTTGAAAAACTTAATTTAAATTAAAGATTAAAAAATAATATATATTAATTAACTAAAAATATGTCAACTAATATAGAATTAAATATATAAATAATAATGTCTACTTCATAAATTTGTAAATATCATATTATATTTATATAAATCTTATTATATAAACTAAAATTCTTGACTAATATATTTAAATATAATTAGTCATAATTATGTATGTTCACTTTAAATATTTATTTAATACAATAAATTTTTATATTAATATATATTTTATTATTTAAATATGATTATGTAATGTCCACCTTCTATAATTATCTAATGAGGAATATTCATATTCATATATATCTTATGATATAAACAAAAATGTGGTACATCTTAAATGTATATTTCTAAAATTTGAATAACAAAATTCAAAAATTATATTATATATGGAAGTCTATCTTTATCTTTTACCTCTTCACATGGTTATACAAAAAATCAACACATTCTTTGCAACAAAGTTGAGGTTTATTTTTAACCTTTCCACCTAACTTTGTGTGATACATAAATGAGGTTTTTCTTTAATCTTTCCATTTCTCATTTCTCTTTGTGTAATAGACAAGTTTAATTTCTCTAAACTAACATACTTTTTAAATAGGTAAATAAAATGTTTATGTAAAAAAATATCATACTTTCTAAACGAGGAATTGAGAATACTAAAGTACTCTCACTCATTTAATGCGGAGATACACTAATGATTGGAATTTCACGTGAATTATATTTAGATTTAACATAACAAATGTACAACAAAGAATTTACATAATTTATATGTTATATTTTATAGTTTAAAGTACATAATTTATATGTTATAGTTTATTGTTTAGGCTCTATGTAGTATGTATGATATTCAAGTTGTAGAATTTCACATAATGTTTGGCTTAGAAATTATATGTACACGTGATTTGACAATTTGTTGCATTATTAGATTGATATAACATAAATAATATATATATATATATATATATATATATATATATATATATCAACTCTACATTAGGTTTTTAAATTAATTATATTTATATAATATGTATTAAGTGAAAAATGTAAGTCAACTAATAAGCCAAATGTAATTAGTCATATCATTATAAAAAGTTGCATGGAATAATTGCATGGTGCATGGAATAGAAACTATGTGTATACATGATTTGACAATTTGTTGCATTACTAGAACCATTGCCCCATTGTCCTATTGTCGAAGAACCATGGCGAAAGCCCTAGGATTTTCTAAAATTCTAAGTTTTTTTTTTCTTTTTCTTTTTGTTAGCTCTGATAGTTTTGATTGGGGAGACTTGGTTTCCCTCACAAAGAACTAGTCCAAGATAGATGTCAAAATATTTTTACCAGTACTCTGATAATGAATGCCTTGATAATGAGGATAAGCGTATTTCAAACGTTCCATGTAATATGTTTTATACTTTAATATAATTCTATGCAACTTAAAAAAAGATATCTATTTTATATATTTGTAAATATCATATCATATTTATATAAATTTTTAAATTAAGTTGAAAAGTAATATATATATATATAGACTAAATTTATTTAGTCATAAAATTATATAGATTTGCCTTATATATTTATTTAATATAAGGAATCTTTATATTAATATATATCTTATTATATAAATATGATTATTAATATATATAGTATTATATAAATATGATTATTTAATGTTTATTGTATATGATTATTTAATAAATGTTTATATGATGGTGATAATGAAATATATATATATATATATATATATAGTGTAACCTTTAAATTTTAATAACAAAATCCACAAATAATATTATATATGAAAGTTCAAATTTATCCTTTCACCCCTCTATATTATTATATAAAAAATAATACATGCTTTGCAATAGCAAAGTTGAGATTCATTTTTAATTTTTCAAACTTTCTTTATATAATATATAAGTTTAACTTTTCTAAACTAGCATACTCTTTTAAATAGGTGGAAGAAAATGTCCAAGTAAAGAATTATCATATTTTCTATACTAATATACTTTTTAAATAAGTGGATGAAAATTTTAAGTAAAGAATTATCATATTTTCTAAATTAGAATTGAGAATACTAAAGTAAGCTTATCCATTAAATGTAGAGATGCACTAATATTTGGAATATAACTTGAACCATCATATTTTCTAAATTAGAATTGAGAATGCTAAAGTAGTCTTACCCATTTAATGTATATTATATTTTTTAAATTGGAATTGAGAATACTAAAGTAGTGTTATCTATTTAGTGCTATTTAATCTAGAGATGCACTAATATTTGGAATATCACTTGAACTATGTTTTAAATTTAGCACAACAAATATATTTAACAAGGAATTTGTATTTTATTTATAGTTGATGATTTGATGTTTCTTAAAATGAAATGATATATCTTCTTTGAGTACTATAAGTTTGATAATGAAATATATTAACTAAAAAAATGTATATATCGTTTTTACATTAATTATATTTATATAAAATATAAGTCTAACTATGACCAAATATATTTAGTTATATAATTATATAGGTTTACCTCATGTATATTTATTTAATATGAGAAATTTTTCTAATTTGAAAGTTTAATACATTTTTTTTCTAGAAGGGAAGAATGGTCGAGCGAAACTGCACATATATTATTTTAAAGTTTGTAAAGTTGTGGCGAGATCACATCATGGAACCCCTGTATAATAGACCCAGTTTAGCCCTGTCGCTTCGTTGTAGTCGTCCCACGGCTCTATTATTATAATATATTCAAATTCGGTTAATTCCTCGTTTTGTAATTTTATAAGATAATTCAATATAGTGGAATACCTCCAAGTTGTTCATTTATTAAAAAATTAAAAATATTTGAAAATGTTGCTTGGATTGGCTATGGATGGTTACAAATTCTTTGTCTTTTTTATATTTACGAGAATCTCAAATATCATAAATAGTGAAATGTAAAAAAATATTTTAAAATATATGAAAAATATATATTAAAAAAATTATAAGGAGCATAGTTAAGTTGTGTAAAAAATAATTTTAAATAAACAACTTCATTCAATAAAAAAACTAATTAATATTCAACTAATTAAAACTAAAATTAACATCATAAAAAACAATTAAATTAATATTTATTTAATTAAAAAAATACAAAATTAAAAAAACAAAAAAAACAAAAAAACACAAAAATGTCTTAAAATCTCATAATAAACTTATACTCAAAACCATTATTAAATTAGTAATAAATTTATATTCTCTTATAATCCATATAAACTTCTTAAATGCTTAATAAACTTATACTCAAAACAATTGTTAAATTATTAATAAACTTATATTCAAAATCATTGTTAAATGCTTAAAAAACTTATATTCAAAGCCATTTAGTGTGGAAAGTGTAAGTATTGCCAAATTATTCTAGAAAATAAAGCATAAGTTTATCTTTTTTAAGTTGTTTTTTTTTTTATAAAAATATATAGATCATTACAAATTTATTTGCAAAACTTAATTTAAATTGCTTATATATATATATGATGATGATGATGATTAACCTCCACTGAGACCATATTTGGTTTATTGGACCTTAAGAAGGATAATACTTGGTTTACTTTAAAATCTTGTTCTTGTGCTCAAAAGCTTGCCAAGAAGCTTTCCAAGCTCATTATAGTTTTGGCAAGTTAGGGGGTTATAAAGGTTTGTATTGTAGCAAATACTATGAAACTCAGATCTAATGTGGGTGAAACCAAGACACTCTAAGAGAAAGTGATTTTCATCCTTAACCCTCATAGACTCACAAGAAGAAAAACCATTTCCGCACATGGAGTTTTAGAAATAGACCAACACCCTGTTTCTCTATGGAGTTCATGAGAGTTCGTTCTAATCTTGGTTGTATTAATTTCTTCCATGAGATAAGTTAATACTGAGAGATACTTCTGAGTTTTCAAGTTAGGATTAATGACCTCGTTATAGTATCTTAATTTTCTCTTAACTGCTAAATTTTCTTCACACCAGAATTTCTCTTTAAACTTAGAAGTAAAATATTTTTGAAATTGTCAATGTTTTGCAAAATGTCGTTTCCATTAATGCCCCAATGGTTTAACCAAGCCATGGTGAAAATAAATGCCTACATTGTGAAAATAAATATTTAAATTTCAAATTCTTTTAAACAATGTGTTCAAATAGTATTAAATAGTAATATGGTTTCAATTTTTATAAATATTTAAATTTCAAAAATTTTAAAACAATTAAATAATTTCAAAATTTTAAAACAATTAAATAATAATAATTTCAAAATTTTAAAACAATTAAATAATATTATGGTCTCAATTTTAGATAAAAGTTTTTATTGATCTCACAAATATTTCAATTTCAATTTTTTTCAAACAATTAAATAATGTTATGGTTTCAATTTTATGTATTAAATTTTAAATTCTCTCAAAGAAATAAATAACTTTATGGTTTCAAATTTTAGATAAGCAATTCAATTAGTTTAACATAAATATTTTAATTTTAATTTTTTAAACAATTAAATAATGTGATGGTTTCAATTTCTTGATAAAATTTCAATTGGCTTAACATGGGATAACCTATTTTTTGCTTAAGCAAATTCATTCTTTAAATGTGGATAACCTAAATTTGTTGAAGTGCATGGAAAAAGACAAATTTTAATTTTAAGATCCCCAAGTTGGATTTAGATAGGTTGGATTTAGATTGATTGTAAGAGAGACCAATTTTATTTTTAAGGTTTCAAGGAAAATATTTTCAAGTGGATAAACCATTAGAAAAAGGATATAATGAGAGAGATATGGAAGCTTAAAAAATAAAATGATTCACCTCTTAACTAAAAGCTTAAAAAGAGAATGTATTACATCTTAATTTAAAAACATACATATTTTCTGGTTCAAATCTTGACCTCCCCAACAAAGGTTACTAAAAAATAAATCCCTACATATTCTTCCATACAATTTGGTAATACTTCTAGCCTTTCACAAATTTCCAGAAAAATATAATATGTATAAAAAACCTAGTAACCCACACTAACCTACACCATTTAAGTCATGAGGGTGAGTGTGGCCATTGCATATATTTGTGGTATTCTTTCCCAAAATCCTTTGCAGAAGGGAATGAGAGATGTGAAAGATTAATTACACCGATACGTGTTTATATTTTAGAATGTGGGGTGGAGTAACAAGTATGCTTTCCCTAGATTGTAGGAAGATGAGATAAGTGTACTACCCAAATTTATTTTAGGGGCAACATTTTAAATTTGAAAAGAAAAACAATTATAAAAAAAAGCTGGTGATAACATGGATAATTGACAGTGGTAGACAATCGTTTAACTAGAAGAAGGCCGATGATGACATATAGGAGGGTGATAACATGTAGGGACAACAGTGATTACAACTGCTCATGGAGAACGTGTAATATATAACTTGTTCATGGCACTTAACTTGTGGTCTATCGATGTTCACTTACCACAAGATACGTGGTTATGTGAATGTTTTTGCACTAATTTCTAGTAACATTTTTTTTTCCTTTTGGGATGTATTTAAGTATGTATTTAACTGGTTCAATTTTGAGCTGCTAATAAATTATATTTCTTCATACTCCAACTCAACAAATTTTTGCTTGGTTCTTCTTATGTACTTGCTTGTTACCAGTTTCTAGAGGCCAATGATTTCCTTTTGTTGATTGCACTTCATGAACATCATGGTTGAGTTTGTTGTTGAAAAGTTGTGGCACTAATCTCATATTTGTTATGGCAAGTTCTACACCCATCCTTTGGAAGATAAGTGTCAAAGAAAATCTAGATTTTTCATAAAGGTATTGGCAATATAAAAAAGCTAAACAATTGAAACATAAGTTTTTGAATTATTTTATCCTTTTTTCATACTCTACAATAACTTTATAGTTCATGTTATGTTCGTGAGTTATGTTCCCATAGAAGATGAAAGGGAAGAGTTTCAATGTTGGTCTAAATTAAACTTCAAAATTATACAATACATATCATCACATAAAGAGAAAACACTAATCTCTTTGGATTCCAAACACTATATACTCACTGGATTTTTAAAGAGGATTTAGTCATTGTTTAGTAATTGATATTGTACTAAATGGTTTCATACGATGCTTAGAGAAAAGCATATTGCTTTTTTTTAAATGTGGTTTACAACTCCGGAAGATAAAGAGATTTCTACGTCCACTATAATAATTCTTAAGGGGCCCACCCGAAGGGACCTCACCTTGTCGGCTCCAGGTTTAGGAGCCTAACCCCGTAGGACCCTAAGAATTGAACCCATGACCTCAACTACTTCAGTCTTAGACTTGAAAGCACCAACCAATTGAGCTACCCCTCACGGCTAAGAATCCTTTTATCATATTGCAATTTTTTTTATGCCAAGATTAAATCCATAGGACTAAGCAAATGATATCCATGAAAGCATGGTTATCACAAAGCCTCACCCATTTCAATAGTTTAGTGTTCAAGAAAATTCGGCTCTTATTGTGGCTAAATTGTTCCAAGTAATATACCTATTATATGTTTCAAGTAATTTGAAGCAAAATCCTATAACAAAGAGTATGTTTCATGGTAGTAGACATAAGGCATACATATGGGGGTTAGAGTACTATTTCTTTCTAATTATGAACTTTTCTTTTTTGGATATATCATTTATGAAGCTCCTAATTTCATCTTTTTAAGTATGGTCATGTTCTTTACTAATTTTATCCCTATCTACATTAGAAGACATGCATCATTTGGTTCGAAGGTTTCTATGGTGTGAGGATAGAAGAAAAAATAAGAGTGCTCAAGCTATAATTAGATTAAATGAAAAGAATTTAGAGTTATTAAGAGAACTGATCCTCAAAATCTTGATTGCTATTATTATTTAGAAAGGGAAATGAAAACGTTCCATGTTTTATCCCTAGATACAATAGAAGACATGCATCATTTGGTTCGACGATTTCTATGGTGTGAGGATAGAAGAACAAATAGGAGTGCTCAAGCTATAATGAGGTTAAATGAAAAGAATTGAGACTTATTAAGAGAACTGATCCTCAAACTCTTGATTGCTATTACTATTTAGAAAGGGAAATGGAAATGTTCCATGTTTAAGTAGGTTTTGATATGTTATGGCTCAGGAACACTATCATGGGATGTATCTCTTAAATACATTATAATAAGGTTTGAAGTTTAAAAAGGGTACATATGTTATAAGGACACATGTAATTGATTATTTAGTAGACAAATAATCCAAATTCTTATAAAAATATTATAGATGGACATCATTTTTGAAGTTGAAAAGGCCACGTTGATGATATATTTAACTCATAATTGAGCATTGTTGGCTACAATTATTATAGAAAATCTCCAGCATTAATGGATGACATTTCTTGAAGTATTAATACTGTCATTTGGAGGCCCAATGGGATGGGGTTGTTGTAATCATGATATTTAATATGAGTAGAGGGAATCCCACCAACATCATTCATCAAACTTTCGAAGGGATATAGTTGGAGACTTGTTAAGAGTGACACCAAATCCATTCTTCTATATTAGTTTGTAGGGGTTAGTAGTAGATGTCACAGGGGAATAATGACTGTACATAACACTAATATGTGTCATGGAGAGGGTTTTGAGAATTTGACAACCAAGGATAATCTTAAGAACCCCCCTAGATTTATATGTATAAAATATGGGTGAATCTCTTCGATATATAAGAAAATTTGAATGTGATGTTATCAATAATATAATATGAATATATAAAATATTTGGTAAATCTTTCATTTTATTATATAATGTTGTAAAATCTTGGAGAATCTTTCACTAAGTTATAAGATATTGTAAAATCTTGGCGAATATTTCACTTCATTACAAAAAATTGTAAAAACTGACGAATCTTTCACTGAGTTATAAAATATTGTAAGAATTTGGCTAATATTTTGCCAAGAAGACTCATAAATCAGAGGAATATAATTGTCCTCACACAACGTTGAACAAAAGATGTGAATAGGTGAACTTTGCTTGGTACACTTCCAGTTTATGGTGGGAAAGGAAAAGGAGGAGTAGATGATATCTACCACATAATTAGAAAGATAAAACTTGAGTTTTTTGGATGATTTGGTCTTCTGTGCTTGCGAAATAAAATCCCTCAAAACCTCTGATAGTATTTGAGCCCGGCTAAATGATTGGCCAGTGGAAATGATGTGATAGGCTACAGGATCCCATTCAGTCTTTAAGTATGAGAAGTTGGAAAGGCCATACAGTCTATAGAACATGGTAGCGAGCAATGAACTGTTGGAGACATTTACCACTACACACTCATTTTGGTCAATTTGGCCTAGTTAAACCACTATCCTAAGTTTAATTGACTTAATTGACATCAAAGGAGCACTGTATGACATCAGCATGAGCAAACCCATGCCTACCTTCAGTCAAGGAGGCCAACTAAGCCTTCTCCTTCATTCGAGGAGGCTAACTGGAGCACTTTGGGGGTGATCTGGGTGTCATAAATTCACTTAATTGATAACTAATGGTTACAATCAGTTAAACAGAGCAATGAAGGCGCATCCTTTCATTAAATTTATTATTTAATTAATATTTAATGAACTGAAGCCAACATGGGCACCTCCAACCACCTCTGATGGTTAGTTAGACTTCAGTTAACCTCATCAGGGTTCATTGGAGTTATTGATGCGCTACTAGTTGTTGGTTGGCTTGCAGTGACATGTGTCTGAGCTACTTTCAGTTAGACTTAGTCATTTATTGCACTTTGACTTCAGTTAGGACTTAGTTGAGTCAATTAGGGTTTTGATCAATGGTTAACTAGTGTGTTCACTATGGCTTACATTCAGTTAAGCTAGACTCACTCATTCAATTCGAATGACCTCCTTGGGAATTCGAATTGTCTTGGCATTCATGCATCTGGCATGATCATTGTATTGTATCATCATTCTTTCATTTGATTATACAGAGCTGCTACTTCCATTGCAACACCATTTTTCCAATTTTATGCATATTTTTCTATATTCTTTGTGAGACTGTGTTTTCAGTTCCTACACCACTATGACAAATTAATAAAAATAAGGTTCTTTGAACCAAAAAATGGGATATTGCATGTCAGGCCTACGAGCATAAAGAGTTGGCGCATCCATCCAAGATTTTATTAATTCATCAAGATTGAATTTGGGAATTGAATTCTTCAGGAATTCTTTAATGAGTAACTGTTGGGGGGTCCTGAGGGAACACATCCCTGCAATGACTTCTAGTTTGAAGGAGACCGGAGGGGATTTACTAGCATCCATGGACATCTGTGTGTTGGGGTTAAAAAGTTTAACCAACCAACGGACTACATCTGTGTAAGGCATGATAGGTGGGTGAGAAGCAATCGCATGGATTTGGGATTTGGCGATGTTCTGGAAGGTCTGGACATCATTCTCTACCTCCAAGAGGTTATCATTGTTGAAGATAGAGTAGATGTGATCCCAAACAGGGAGAATGTTTCAGTTACAGCTCCTTCAGTGTTAGTATATACCCCAGCATTGGGGTCTCTAGATTTCGGCTTGTCTTTGAGGGTTTTGGATCTCGCACTTCGTGCCATGTTTATTGTGGTGAAGAGGAGGATAAAATCAACGGTAAAATAGATTATTTATCCTGTAAACCAAACGAAGAAGAGGAAAAATCCCTTACTAGTTGACAACACAAGGGGTTCATTAGAGGACAATAACAAAGTCCTTCAGTGGGAACCAGAGTAGCTACAGTGACACACACTAAAAAATAACAAAAACAGTGTAACTAATAAATTAAACCCAAGAAATGACTAAGGTTGAGGAGTGATCGTTACCATTGATCGATCTGATCGGATGAAGCAAATTGATCCAAAATCAAATCCAATATAAATAAACACATACAAATCAAGGCCAAGATCGGAAATCCAAAACCAAAGTATGGAAGGGTGAAACTCGATTTCCGATTCCCGACATCGAGATCGAAAAAACAACAAGAAAATAGCAAGTGCTCAAGAAAACCCCTATTTCCGATTTCCGATATAAAAGACATCATCATGTTAATATTGAAGTTTTGAAATAATCAAATTACATATTTTTATTATTGTAATTTCAACTATTGGATTGGGGAAAAACACTCAAAAATAATTTCAATTTAGTCAAGGATTTTTTTTGTTAGAGATTAGCCTACAAACCATTCTATCTTAGCATCATAAAGATGGATTTATTGGCACATTCCATTGCACCATTTTCCCTCTCTAATTTTCATTTAGAATAAATTTGTGTTTTATTCATTCAAGGGTTTTGGTTAAATATTATCCTACACCCCATTCTATATTAACATGTAAAAGATGTATCTATTGGTGCATTGCACCATTATCCCTCTGTAGATTTTATGTAGAATGAGTTGTGTTTCTCAGTTATCAATTCTTCCACACCATAAGATGTTTGTGGAAAATAAATAGTAGAATATCATGACATGGAAGGAAAACTTTGCCGCATGGCTTTTAAAAACAATTGTGTAACTTTCAACTTTTAATTAGCTAAGAACTCATATAACATAGATTATCACATATCTATAAAAAAAGGAAGTTGTTACCTCTAGCACTTGGTCACATAATCTAGAGGTGATAATTTAGTTTACTTTTGAAATTTAGTAATATTATATGGATAAAAATTGAGATTATACAATTGTTATGTATTTATAGGAAGTGGTTAGTTGTAACATTGGATTAATATAAATAAAAAGTCTTAATTGATTTATTTTTAGATTGGGGAATGATGATATTTATTGGGACATTATTCAAGGTTGGGCATTATGGAATTAGATAGAATTATGAGAAAATATCTAACAATAGGTGTTAATATCAATAGGTGTTAATATTTAATTAAGTCAATAGGTGTTAATATCTTAGAATTTTAAGCTGGATTATAATTTTTTTTCAGCAAAAAAAAAACATTGATGAATAAAAAATTATAATACTTTCGAAACAGTATTAAGAAACGTGACTATTCATACAGAAATATGAGACTGTTCATACATAAATGTTCTTACGATTCTAGAAATACAAATTCTGAAGCCAAATGAAACATAGCGAACCCATATCTAATACAAAAAACATACCAAACTTGCAAACTTCATGAGCTTGAGAAATGGAAAGTCTTAGAACCTCAAACATATAGAAAACCATGTATGACTCAGAAATTCTAAGACCTGTGAAATTAGAAATCAAAATGTTGATAAAGTCAGAGTCAGTTGGAATATTCTCCACAATTTCTTCCCAAAAAAGTAACCCTTCCTTTGTATATTAGTCATTCGTCATTCACATCTACTGATCACATCTAACAAAACAAAATCATTTTCTAACATCATCAACATGCATATCTATAAAAAATAAACACCATATAACATACACATATAATAACAAAACATCTAACATATAAAGCTAACTAATATAAACATCATTTAACTTACACATCTAATAAAATACAAACATGATCTAACATGGCCCTAACATTGAAAAAAACATAAACACTATATAAATATTTAATTAACAAATATTCAATGTGTATTATAGTTTAGAGTGAAAAATAACTATAAATATCAAATTCTAAAAAATATAATTCACTAAGGGTTCAATACATTGATGGGATAACTAAGGCAGGGTTATTTAAACTACATGCTAGACTTGATGGTATTTAAGTCATCGAAATTCCAAATCTCTAGTGATGGGTAATTATTGGTAGTGTGGGGGGTGAGGTATGAGGTCCACAAAGACCATGGAGGTATAACACTCAGTGCAATAAACTCAATGAAGGAGGTGGCGATAACCAAATATAAATTATTTGTGAAATGTGTTTGGACCATAGTTTAGATTTAGATAAATAAATTTTATGATTATCTGTATGAAGGATTTTATTTATTTGTTGCAGTGTAATTAGCTCTAAATCTAGACCAGTAAACATGCATTCTATGTTAGAAGAAGAAAGAGCAAGCAAAGGTAGCCATGGGTATAACCATTTATTAAAACCAAGCTTATTTGATGTGGGGACAACAATGATAATAAAGAAGTTGTGTAAGAAAGCTCATAAAACCATGCTAATGGTAAATAACAAGAAGAAATACGATCAATGATAATTAAAGTGAAAAGTATTGATGGAAAGGCATTGAGCCAAGAATTAGAGAGAATAAAATAAATTAAAAAAAAAATGTATTAATTTTCTATAAATAAGAAAAAAACCATGTATTAAAAAGGATAGATAAACACACCTGTGGAGAGGCTGGGGGTTTATTGTTTGATATCATCTGGATTTGACCAACTTAGCATTGAGAGGTGTTTCTCTAGATAGAATCCACTGCATCTTTCTCCACAAATGGAGGAGACTAGGATAAACGATGTTCGTGTAAACCAAGCCATTTTGGGATGCAAATCGATAGTGTGTTTGAATTGAATCAAGTAGATTATACAACATATAAATTCTTTTGTAATTGATGATTTCACTTGTATTTCTCTGTTTTGAAAGTTGGCTCAATCGCCAATGGGGTTCCAATGCATCTTTTCCATTTCTTAGCTTGGTAGCTAACTTGAAAATATTTCTCCAAAACAGTAGGTGAGATCTTTGGCTTCAACCCAAAAGCACGGAGTTGCGGCATGATTTGACTGCCTAGACCGTTGAGCCCCAAAATGGTGATTGTAGTTGAATTCTCCAAATTGAATAGAAATTGCACTTGAGACCTAGTGAACAAGAATACATCCCCGAACTCCACATTCTAGCCGAGGAGCCTACTACATGTGTCCACGAATCAACCAACACCCACCCATTAACGACTAAAGTAACGTATGTATAAAGAAAAGAACAAAAAAAGGGAGAACTAACACGATTGTGGTTAAACACAAGCATTTAAAACTGTGTAAAAAAAGGGCTAACGATGAACCAACCATCTCTCAGAAGTTTTCATTTGATTCCCCCATCCAAATTTCAGAGATTAGCAATGGAGGATACCCTCCTTTAGAACTACCAATTGCAAGAGGAAGTGATCAGCAGAGTTAGATTCAGAGTGATCAGGATATGTTGGCACAAGCAAAGTGGGCAACATGATGCCTGCAAGACCATCAGAAAAGAAAATCTCCTACATGATCCCGTCGACAGAGAATGCCTCAACAATGAAATCAAGGAAATCAAGATCATGCAGTATGGGGAAATTCCTTTAATGTTATGGCAGAGTTGTTGCCAGCAGTTGTATTTTATGCTACTTGAAATCCAACGTTCTCGAATAAATCTGGGGTAGCATTAAATAGGCTGCAGTAGAGTAGATAATTTTCCCTTTAACAATGGTGTCAATGAACATGCACATATGGTGTGGGCTATTCCCTTCAGGCACATCCACCACATCAAATTCAATCCAGCTCCCTACCCTCCCCTTTCACAAAGCAGTCTCGAGCCTACCTGATGGACAGTGGTGAAGGATCGACTGCCCACATTGCAGACTTGATGGATTGGTGAATGAATGATAGTAAAGTCAAACTTACAATTTTAAAAATCACTTTTTTTTTCCAACCAGAGAAAAAAAATTCCACTTAAAACATTTTGTAAATGGACCCATAAATCTAATTCAGTTATTATTGGATACAATGAACAATGAAATTATTGTGGGAGTTGAATTCCTGGAACTTGAACCAATTACAATGGGATGTAAAACAATTGTCGCAGAATTCACACAAAACCAAATTATAAAGAAGTTATATGATTAACAATTGAACAAAGGAAAATTATAAAGAAGTTATATGATTAATAGTTGAACAAGGGAAAATTATAAAGAATTTATATGATTAACAATTGAACAAAGGAAAATTTTAAAGAAGTAATATGCTTAACAATTCAAGACGTACTGAAAATTTACCCAACGATTACAATTTACAATAACAATATTCATATTTGATAGCACTATTCATCACTCTTCCATGAGTTTGGCCTTCAACCCATTTGCAACAGTTTCCAGATTATTGTGGGAAGTTCCTCCTCTCTTGACTTCGATCTGTACAACATCTCTCAATCTCTCCACCATCCTTCTAATATCCTCCCCTTCCATCAATCTCCTCACATTTTCTACTATTTATTCCTTCCCAATAACCTTGTCATTATTATCATTGCTTTTCAACTTGAGTCCAATATTCCATTCATCGTTTAAGAGTTATCAGTTGATGTATTGCTCATTCCCGAGTGGGAATCCCAGCAGGGGAATGCCCATGAAGATGCTCTCTAAAGCGAAGTTCCACCCGCAATGGCTGAAAACCCTGCCGATTGGTGAGTGAGAGAGCACTTTCAGCTATGAGCACCATGGAACAAACAATCCTCACTCTTTTGTTTCAGTCAGAAAGCCATCCAGTAAAATGGAAAAAACTTCAGTGCTTTCCTGGCCGGGATGTCAACGCACCCAGAGAAAACTATAACCACTATCCTTTAAACCCATTTCTATTTTGTCTACTTGGCTTGACAACACATGTATTAAACTGCCAAACAAAAATGTATATAACTGACTTAGGAGGATTCTCGTATAGCCATTTTGTGCAGTCCATCTCTACTCGCGAGCTTGTCCCCACAACGACGTCACGAGGGTTTGACCGATAGAGGTATACCAAAGGAAGAAATGGTCCAAGACAATAGATATGCATTTTTTCCAACACAACCTCCACTACAGGGCCTTCTATCCCTTCCAAGGAATTGGCTACTACCCAACCCTCTTCTCTAGCTCTTTCTAAATAGCGAACAACAACTCTTGCTTTTACAGTATCTACACCCAATTGAAAAAACAATGAAATATCTGAGAGTTGTATGGAGATTACACCTGGAATGTGAATAATTGATCCAGCTGCCTGACGTTGGAATGCAAAGCAACAGGAAGAGAAATTAGTACAACACTCGAAAGAAAAGAGAAATGATTAGTATATAAGGAGTTGAAGGGAGAGTTTTGAATCCAGTTTCTTGCTGTAAATAAATCATTACCCAATTATGAATTGTAAGTGATGGAAAACACAGAGACATGTTGCATCCAAAAATAAACTAACATAAGGCTGAGATTCTTGGCTAGAGGCACTATCTAGTCGAGGTAAGTGTCAGCCACGATTTAGGAGACGGGTGTGACATTGGGTTGCTACTGGAGATTGTTGATGAGCTCCTCAACATGGCCTTCCATGTTATTCAATGACCGATAAAATTGTTGGATATTATTCCATCTCTCAAACTCGCCAGGAACACAATCGGGTATAGCTAGAAACCTAATGGGTAGGCCAAGATTTTGAGCTTGGGCGAATGCATCCATCCTGGTACCCAGATGGGCCTTAGTGATGATTTTATGCCATGATTGTGTGAGGACAAAGGTGATGACGATGCCCCTATATGCAAGATTCTTTGTGAGATGCATTGTGGGATTGATATGCCCTTGCCCAGGCATGGGCACAACTATGGCGTGAACGCCGCTTTTTCAGACTTGCAGTACATCTAGTAAACTTTATATCCTCAAGACATCTCAGCCCACCCAAACAATGGGGAATATTTTGTAAACTACAAACCGTGACAACCTTTAAGAATTCTTATAAGCTTCAACTGTCCAAATCTCACAGGAATTTGACTTAACTTTGTACAAAATTGTAAGTTCAAAGTCCTAAACCTTTTGAGTTGTCTTATGCTTTCTAACAATTCTTTAAGCCCTCTACACCAACTAAGATTCAAACTTTCAAGGAATACATAAGGAATACAAAAACACATCCCTATATGCATGCACATATATGGAATTGATTATGTATATGTGTGCGCATATATGGAAAGTGCTTCCATATATGCGTGCTTCTATATATGCATGCACATATACAGAAGGATCTTTAGTATATGCACACGCATATATGGAATGATATTTTGTATATGTGTGTGCATATCGTACTTGTGCCTTGAAGCATGCATATATGGAAGTGCCTTCCATATATACATCGTTCTGTATATGCATTCACATATACGAAATATTTCTGTATAGGTGCTTCCATATATACACATTCATATACATAATGCTTTTGTATATGCGCAGTATGTACACGCATATACGAAAGAGCCTTATTTATATGCATGCGCATATATGAAAGGTTCTTTTGTATATTGCACGCATATTTCCCATATACAAAAGCCTTATGTATATGCACGCACATATATAGAAGGATTTTTCATATATGCATGTGCATACTGCGCATATACGAAAGATTTCTGTACATGTGCCTGCATATATGAATTTGCATCTATATATGCACGTGCATATACAAAAGTGCATATATAAATGTGCTTCCATATATGTGTGTGCATATACGAAAGGCTTATGTATATGTGCTCACATATACGGAAGTGTGTATATGCGCATGCATATATGAAAGCCTTCTATATATGCGCATGAATAAACATAAGCCTTTGATATATGCACACGCATATACGCGCTTCTGTATATGTGTGGGCATATACATGCATATATAGAAGCCTTTTGTATATGCACGTGCATATATAAAAGTGCTTTCATATATGCAATTTCATATATGCGCACGCATATACAAAATCACTTTCATATATGCACTTTCGTATATGTGTGCACATATATGGAAGCGCTTTCTGTATATGTGCTTCTGTATATGCATGCGCATATACAAAAGGATCCCTTATATGCGTAGTATGCACATGCATATACGCAAGAGCCTTCTGTATATGTGCGCGCATATACCAAAGGATTTAGTATATGTGCAATATGCACACGCATATACAAAAGAGACTTCAATATATGCACATGCATATACATAAGGATTTTTCATATATGCACGCACATACTACGCATATACAAAATCCTTCTGTATATTTGCACACATATACAAAAGTGAAGGCTTCCATATATGTGCGCACATATACAGAAGGATGCATATAAAAAAGCGCATATACGGAAAGTGCTTCCATATATGCGTAGTATGTGCACACATATACGAAAGAGCCTTCCGGATAAGCGTGTGCATATATGAAAGTGATTTTGTATATGCATACACATATACTAAAAGCGCTTATGTATATGCATGCTTCCATATATGCACATGCATATACAGAAGTATTTTTTATATATGCACATTCATATATGGAAGGATCTTCCTTATATGCACATTCATAGCGTACATGTGTCTTGAAGTGCGCATATATAGAAGTTCCTTCCATATATGTGCATACAAATATGGAAGGATGCATATATGGAAGCATTTTTCATATGTGCATGCACATATACATAAGCTTTCCATATATGCATGCGCATTTACAAAAGAGCCTTTTGTATATGAATATGCATATATGGAAGAGTCTTATGTATATGTGTGCACATACAAAAGCGGATATATGGAAATTTGATGCATGAACATCTAGTCAAAATTCTCTATTTGATGAATAAGAAATCAATGCTTCCATGTAAATTTTCTAGAAGATAGGGTTAGTTGTCGACTTTTGTAGTTTGTTTCATAGATAGGGATGGTTTGAATGTAATAGGGACAAATTACCACAAATTCCTTGAATCTTGTAAGAGATTTCTCGAGGATAGGTTAGTTACAAACTTTCTTTGTTAGGAGTTCAGATCCTCTTGTTGAGGATCTAACAGGTTTGATAGAATTCTATTTAAGAATCAAATGTAATAATCAGAGACATGAATGAAGGATTGAATGTGTGTAATAAATAGAGATAGAAGTGTGAGCAAGCGATAGAAATATCGAGTGTATGTAATAGTGGTTAATGGAATGAAGAATATAGTCTTAATACTCTGCATAATTGTGACTATCTGATGTCTTCCTTTTATAACTAGACATATGCTTATTTCTTTATGTGGATGAATCTTCAGTAATGTATATATGACTCTGAAGGTGGAGATGTGTATAATTGCATAGAATATTAATCACTCATGAATCAATTCGACTGTCGCAGTCTGAACTGAAATATGTGAATTTCAGCAGATCGATGTTTGTGGATGAATTCCACAAGAGAAAAGTGAAGATCCACAAATTTAAGGTGAGATCCACATCTGATCTCAAATCGACGGTCAGGAAGGATTCTGCAAGAAATCGATTGCTAAGAAGAATTGCAGAAAAGGAAGTTGCAGGAAGAAAATTACGGAAGCCCATTTTGGAAAAGTGGGAATGTATATCTGCAATCCACAATCGAAAATTCACAATCCAAGTGCGGAAATGACCATTGCGGCCGCTGATATGAAAATGGACAAATTAATTTTCTTCCATTCACATATTCTTAATCAGTTCTCAATTTTCTTTAATAACATAAAGAAACTGGCATTTAAAAATAAAATCTTTTTGCATCTAAACATAAATTGTGCATCAAACACATAAAGACATGCAAAAACTGTGATGATAACGGAGTTCACCATACCCCTTGGCTATGTCTTCGGGCTCGAATAATGTTGAACCACTTTATTATCCTTCTCCAACAAAGGCTGGTACCTTCTCACAAATGAGTTACATGCTTCATACAAGGCACTCTCATAAGTGACTTTTCTCCAAATACTAGAAGGACTATCTTCTCATAATGCAAAGCTCTCACCAAGCTCTCCAAATCTCTCAAATAACCATTGCCATCTCCCAAGGAGAGGATTTATAGCTCCCTTAGGGATGATTAGTCATCACCCATAAGGAGGAGCATATATCTCCCATGATCCCCTAAAGTAGGATCATGAGACACCTTAAGGGGTATGTGGAGGAAGAGCCCTCTTCCTCCTCCATGAGAATATCAACATTCCTTAGGTGTAGGAAGCATGAGGTGTATTTGTTGGAATATATCAAAACCAGTAAAACTCAAGATAAGGTAATTAATCATTGTTTGATTAATTATCTACCCACTAGCTAATTAGTTGGAATCCACTTGCACCTTAAAGTCAACACATTCCATCTATACCCTAGGAATGATTTATTTCTGATTCTGGGTTGATCTTGACCACTTTATTGACTCCCAGAATTAGTAACAATGCTTTACATCAGATTCTGCTTTATTCTGCTTTATCCTACTTTTCTGTGGATAAGGTAAAGCTAGTTAACTCAGAAACTAGATCTTTTGTTGCCAACCCATCCTTCATGAATTTCTATCCATTTTCTAGGATCAACATGTTTATCTATCACTCTTGACAAATCACTCATGCTTTTTCTAATTCATGAGGTCCTTGACTGATTTGGGAAGCGCTTTAGCCACCTATGAGGGTTTATCATATTTTGGTAAGTCATCCTTTTTGAGCTTTATGAGTTGTCTCCATACAAATCGATTTTCATATGAGGGATGTACTATTTATGTACACTATTGTTCATCATTATTCAATGGAAGGATACACTCCAATATTCATCTCTTCATTCATGTGATTCAGTCTTTTTTCTTCTCTCTATTTTTCCCATGTATTCTTGTGAGAATATTAGTAGCAAGATCTATTTCATGTGCTTCTTCTTAGCGTCTTTGCTCATATAATTGAAGCTATTATTTCTACATGGTATTAGAGCAGCAAGGTTGATCAAGTTGTACAGAGTTGAGGAGTGCATCTAGTCTCCTATCCCTCTCTGAAGAGGAGCTTGTCTAGCTTAGAAGATTTTCTCCTAGTTTTGTTTTGCAGGTTGCAGAGAGTTTCTTCTTGAGCATATCAATTCAGCAGTATGGATTCTACTTCATCAATAATTCTGACTCCCTTCAACTACCATGAATGGAAATCCAAAATTGACATTCTATTGCACATTAGAGGATTATATAGAGTTACTCTAGCTTTGGAGAATGAGCCCAATGCTATGATTGAGAAAGCTAAGTGGAATAATAGGTTGGCTGAAGCCTATGGATTTCTTTTCCTCTCTATTTATACTAATATACTCTTTCATCTATATGGTTTGACCACTCCAAAACAACTGTGGACTAAATTGGAGTCTCTCTTTGGAGTTCAAGATGAGCTAAGAGCACATCAATTGGATATTGAGTTATTCTCACCGAGTCCAATCAATTTCGATTCTCTTAAGGGTTTATTCTCCAAGTTCAAATCACTTGTCCTAATGATCAAGAAATGTGGGATTGAGAAGGAATATGATCAGTTAATCCTTTCAATTATTTCTAAATTGGGTCCTGATTACTCAGTTTTTGTGTCTACTTTTCATGCTAATGGGCTTGTTATTCCTAAGTGGAAAATTGCTTCTTTAAATATTTTCTTGATTCACTAACAAAGGAGAAAGATAAATTGATCCAGATGGGTGTTATTAATTATTACAAGGGAAAGGATCGTGCTCTCATGTTTCAAGGAAGCAAGAATTTCAAAACCAAAGAAAAGCAAATTGTGAGAGAGAAGAATCCAAAGTCAGAAATTGAAGATGACAGTTCGAAGCCTACTAATGAAGAATCAATAAAGAAGGGTAAGAAGAAAGGGAGAACATCCAAGTGCTCTTATTGAAGTAAGGTATTTCATTCAGAGAAGAATTGTTTCAAGAAGAATATGGACATCATGTCTCAGCTTCTTGAGAAGCACAAGATCAATGTTCCAGATGAGCTAGAGAAGCCTGCTAATTCCCGAGAACAATGTCATAGTGCACAGTTCCAAGGTGATATAACTTATGTTTTAAATGCCATAGTTAAATCCTTTTCTTAGTTACCTGATATATATTTAGTCTCTGATATATCATAATCATAAATATCATATCCTTTCTTTGATAATCCTCCTATCAGTCTCCTAGATTCATCTCCCAAAAATTGTGATTTTTCACTAGATACCACTAGTACAAAATGAGAAATTAATGACTAAAAATGACTAAAATTAGGCTATAAACGACTATTTTTGAGTCGAAAACTAATAGTAACTAATTTCCACTATCTTATAGATAGTCGTATTTCACTTAGTCATTGATTGCTTGACTTATTAGTCATTGATAGTCAATGATTTAGTCATTGATTTGGTCACGGATTTAGTCACAGATTTAGTCATTGATTTAGTCACTGATTTAGTCATGAATTGCAACAATTAATCACCAAATATACGACTAAATAAGCTACTAAATGATAACATATTAATGACTAAGCTAAATACTACTAAGATACCAGAAATTAGCTACTAATAGTCATATATATGCGAATTTAGTCATTTTTGTGGTCACAAATTTATGATAGGGCATGGAGGAATCGAACCACCAACCTCCTGCCTATAATTAGGCAGGCACTCTACCATTGAGCTAGCACCCTTTAAGAAGTTGTTATTGCTTTACAATGATTATATTCAAACAAATTTATGATAGATAGCAATCTACAAACTACACAGTTATTACTATTACAACTTATCAATAACTATTATTTATGATAAACTAATTCCTGAGAACTGGTACAATTTTTCCTATCTGGAATATCCATTCATGTTACCAGAGAGAATGAAATACCTCTGTGATGGATGTGATACAAATTAATCCAACCAATTTACGTAATATCTCTTGGTGTGCTTGAATATATAAGAAAAATATCATTATATGAAATCAAGCAAAGTAAAAGTCAAATAAGGTAAGCAAACCTTGCCATTCATAAAATAATCTATCAGTGACAATATAAAAATACATGAAAGAAAAATATTTCAGACTGAGTGTTGCAAAGCATAAGCTACCATATCAGCCAATTCTAGAAAATGAAACATATTTTTATAGAAGTCTGAAGGCTACCAAAATAAGCAAGCAAAAGAAATTCAACAGATATTTCAAAAAGAGTTAAATGAAATAATAAAAGCATACCCAACATTATAGTTGACACAATTTATATGAAAATCAGTGTGAAACATTCAATCATGTTTGTAAGTTTATTTCTGGTGAACCTGCCTTAGATATAGCCATAACTATACTGATACAAATAATTATCATAACCAAGGGCACTCCAGAAGTGCACCACAGGAAAAGTAATAAAGTCAAGAAAAAAATCACCATGACGAAGGTAAGATTTGAGAACATACAAATGTTGTATGGTGGTTCTACTATATTTGGACACATAGGTGCTATAAGCAACAATAATTAGAAGATAACAAATTAGCTAATTTTCAGTTATTATCCCCTGACTCTTTTACAAGGAAAGTCGAAGAGAATGAGACAAACTTGTTCTCCCATAATTTAGCCTTATCAGAGTTACACTAGAGTTATCCTTATCAAAGTTACACTAGTGCTTGCAACTGTGATTGGGGTCATGTGCAACAATTAAATTGAGACCATGTGCCAAAATGGTAGCATCTCATGAATTATCCCAACAACAGATTATTTATTTTGAATCTTGATTTTGAGTGGTGAAAGCTCAGGGCTCAAATGCAACTCTATGCTTATTAGGAACACAATCTCACCCTGGCTCGGCAAATCCGCACCAACCACTAACGATATTCAATCATCAACATCTGGTCATTTATGATTTGTTTCTAGCAGTCTCCATGACATTATACCAAATAAATGTTTGTACGTGGTGAGGAAAAGTAATTTTCACAATTTGTCACAAGTCTGCAACACTAAACCATTATAAGTTCTAATAATGTGCATTGTAAAAATAATGCTTGCAAACTTCTTTACTTTTCCCAGCCAATGATGTTGGCAATCAACAAAATTCCTACAATTGCATGTCATCACAGTTACGCAAGTTTAATAAATAAATAAATTCTTTAATTTTTCCAGCCTAAAAATAGCAAATGAACAAGGATTTTAGACTAGATTACGATAAGAAATCAAATATAGAGGGATCTTAGAAGAAATTCATGTATCCCTACATCCTTCTAGGCTGTGATCATTCCCAACAACAATCACCTTTTGCCTGTTTCCTTGTGTTCCCCCCTAGTTGAAACTGTTAAGACAGCTACAACATAATCGACACAAAATAGATCCAATGCATGTCACAACTACATGACAAAATGTTATGTAGTGTTAAGAGGAAAGGTAAAGATATCAAGGATCCTAATAACATCAAAAATTAATTGGACAACTACTTGATGACAAATAGTAGTATGACATTGACTGATTTTGAAACACATAAGATACGCAAAATAGTTTCACTCACATACCAGTATTTGCATAAACACCAGCTCTTTCTGTATTAATTCTATTTGAAGCAGAAGCCATTGAACCTAGGGACAAATCTCTAGGTAGGCCTTCTTTAAGAGCTGGAGAATCATACCAAGTAGCAAGTCCAAGTCGTGTGACATATGAAAATAGCTTCTGCTCATTCAATACTGGAGAACTCCCAAATGTAGTTTTTGGTTCCCCTAATGCTTATTTTTTGGTTTTCCATGAAAGACACACTACTCAATCAATAAAATGCCAATTTGTGGTCAATAATCAATCATTCAAAAGCAAGAATGTTTACCAAAGGTATCACATCTGTTATCCTCAACATTCAAATCAATTTCTAGTACCACTTAACATCAAATATACTTCCAAATTGTTCTCTTTAGGAATGGAACTCAAAATTACCTTCAAAATCAACACTTGACAACTGTCTGTCATCATTACTGACATAAGCACATTCTGGTAGAACATGTCTCGCTTGTACTTCCACAGCTGAATCCACCCTCTTAGCTCTAGCTTCTTGTTTCCAGTTAAAATGAAAGTTTTAAAATTAAAACTGCACTTTTTAACATTAGATAAAAACTGGATCCTCGTGATTTAAAAATAATCAGAGAAAGGTTCATTATTTAAAACTTCTAAACTTTTGCAACTACACAGTGGTGGCTTTTCCAATAACCTAAAAGCAAAAATTTCACAACATATAAAAATAGAAACAGATTACTTGTATTTCTATGGCACTAGAAACAACAACTATTAAAATTAACACTAATTGTCAAATGCAACAAAGTGATAAGACAAACAGAGGTTCCACCAATCAGAAGATAGGAATAAATTTCCAGAATAACTCCAACCTCCAATGCATAAGTGACCTTTGGAAAGTTACCATGGTTTGTCTGGCTGTGGAGGGCACTGTAGACCATCGGAGGCTAGTCTATATCAAGATTTAAATTTGTATATTTGATCAATAGACAACCCTATGTGTCTCATACTTGTGTTTGTCTTTAATGATATTTGAAAGGTAAATTATCTTTTGGGTGCATTTCTAACATTTCCAGTTTGCTAGGGAGATAGTAAAAACCATTGCAAATGACATGTTGTTTTCCTAGATGAAGTACATACTACAAACAACTGTGTAGAATATTTAGTTCAGCAAACAGAGAGCAACGGTATCCTTATATTTTAGCTTTGTTTTATCAGCTAAGATGGGAAAAAGTAGTGTTCTGTAGAGCTAATGATTTGGTGGGCATGGAGTTTCCATAGGATGCAAATGCCGAACATGGCAGAAAATGCAGCATGAGCAAACTCATAGTGCCCCCAACTAAAGGGTAGGGAATACCTATCTCAATGACTAAGCATATTTTCTAGATACATATTTTGACAACAACATATGCTAAATAAGCTTAGGTTGTTGGGAGTTACATAGCCCCAAAGGTAAGTTTGATTGGTAAAAGTTAAACGCTCCTATGAGGAAAAATGACCTTTTATCAAGTAGAGAGGACTAATGTTTGATATTCCACAGTTTTTCTCTTGATTCCGCTATCTTGACAAAATTAAAATTTCATGATCTTGTAATCAACAAAGAATGTGGAATACAATTAGAAGAAAGGAATTACTCACATTTGTTAAAATAGTAGGAAGTAAAAGACTCTAATATCTCAGAAAATTGTCTAAAGCTAGGCATGCCGTTGTAGATATTATGTGGAATCTTTTAAAAAAATAAATCCCTTACAACCATTTCTAATGATCACTATTGTGTAAATCTCACGTGTAGATTCAACCAAGTGTATTTAAATGCTACCTACTTTCGACGACGCCGACGTTCAGCTTTGCGTTTCTCGATCTGATCAGTAAATGGAAAAAGTGCACTAGGAGGTAAAATGTTACTTAGATCAATCTCACACAACTAAATGGATTAAAGTACACAATGAGACTCAATTGAGATAGGGTTAGTGCAATCATGGATTTGAGGTATAATGAATGAACAGAATAATGTAAGTTACTGGCATTCCAGGCATACCAAATTTCTAAAACACATACAGTAAATTACCTGAAATGTTGTAGTCAAAGGGAAATGACTCAAATAGTGATAGCACTTTCTGATGACTTCTGAATGAGTAAATGTCTCCAACTGTAAAAAATTTCCACCAATTCTGCACACAAATCACCAATGATCATAAATCAGCTGCATCATAAAACAAATTGCATATAAACTCTTTAAGCAATGCAGTGTAAATATTTATAACTAAAAAATACTCAGATGTTCTAGTAAGAAATCGCACATTATTGTTGAACAAATTTTCTTCATCCTACATGCAGATGCATACAACAACCCTTCCATTTATAATTTCAACTTAGCTGTAAAGCTTGAAATAAAAAAATCTTCTTCCTATCACTCTAAACACAGGTATAGATATTGTTCATTACATGATTTAGGATGCAGCTTGTGATAATGATGTAATTCATCTAAAATATGATCATCATATTTTCTAGAATCTATGTGTGACAAGGGAAAGTAGTGGTTGGGGAGTATACAATGCATGGCATTCACCCAATTTACAGACCTACCTCTGTCAAACTTAGGGACCATTGATTGTGCATATTTATAAATTTCATTGTTTTTAGGAAATCCAACATTGTGTTACTTGGTCATATAATTAAATAAAGTCAGTGTGTGTTCATGAGGGTGTTGCACATACTCATGAGTTATGTGGGAGTTTCAAAGGTTTTGCATGGTTGTAACAATCTTAAAGGGGGCTCATGAAATTTGCAACCACGAGATTAATTTGATCCTAAAAATCAACAAATACGACATCAACCATATAAGACCAAACCCAAGTTTGTGGACCACATGGAGAAAGCAATATTAATATGTCTCCAAATCATTTAGCTTATAACTGTCTGTAATTGATTTAGCTATAAAGAATTCAAACAGATCTGAGATGTGGACTTCAATTTTTTTTTCATAAAATAATCAAAAGTAGGAAAGAAACTGAAAAGATGAGACATACCCAATTAATTTCATTCTCATTTGTCTATCCTTTTAAGGGTCAAAACTAAGCATGATAACAATAACAAAAAAATTATGTTTTCACTAGAGACATAACAATAACTAAAAAATTATGTTTTCACATGAGACATCTTCCTCAAGAAAAATCTTTTTGAAGATTGTCCTCTCAATATTCAAAATTCAAATATGTAACACTAATATTTTTCCCAAACTCTGCTTCCAAGATATAACTTATTTTAGCATAGAAAAAATTATGTAGAAAGATGTCTTTACCAATCTGAATCATTATGTGGATGTTTGTCCCTCTATGACCTGATTTACCAATTTGAATCATTATTAAGATGTCTATAACTCTATGACATGATTACGATGAGATCATTGGAACGTTTAAATCAATGGCCATATCAAGTAAAGCATTAGGACATGAATAACAATATGGTATGATATGAAGACATGCATACCAATACAATATAACATTCAGATGCCCATTACAATATATGATGCCATAAATATCGTTGTAACAATACAAGACGTGACTAAGAAAACAATTATAAACTATGATGTCATAGGACACCTATATCAACATTGAAAATCGTTAGGATTGTTGTTTTGAAAACCAGTCAACTCGAAAATTTCTAAAGCCATTGCAGCAAATGACTGTGATATCATTAGGATGTCCACACCACTTTGTGATGTCATTAGGGCATCAATATGAACAACTATAACACAATGTGGCATTGTTAAAACACTACAAGTATTTAGGATGTGCATGCCGATATGGTATGATAATGTCTTTAGCTTGTTTACACCAACCTATATCGTCATCAAGAAGTTTGTACCAGTTATATTTACAATCCCTTTACAATCAGATGTCTTTTTACCGATGTCACCATTCTACAAGAAGATTAATTATCAAGGTTTTTCTTACAAAAGATTTCAATTGTGAACCAAAGAAGGTAAACTATTAAGAAAGGGAGCTAGTAAAAGTCAGTTGTGAAATTAATGATTCCATCAAGCAAATGACTTCCATATCATTAGGATGTGCAGACCACTTTGTGATGTCATTTAGGCATCGTTACCAACAACTATACCACAATGTGACATTATTAAGACACTAGGACCTCATTACAAGCCCTTTGCAATCAGAGATATCCTTATGTTTATGTCAACATTCTACAAGAGGAATCAATTATCAAGGTTTACTTACAAAATATTTCACTTGTGTGCCAAAAAAGATGAAATATTTGGAAAAGGTGCTAGCAAAAATGTAGTTGTGACATTAACAATTCACTCAAGCTAGAAAACTAGCAAACCATTAAGTTATTTATGAAAATAAAACAAAAAAATAACACTCATTGACACAACAAACAAGAGGAGATCAACAATATCCAATATCCAACAAGTAGTGCATTGACAATGAAGGCATTGATGAATGTGTGAGTGCAACAACAAATACACCATTTGTATTGTGATTTATTTCACCTATAAAGATTAAATTGAAAAATGAAAGTGTCCTACAAAAATCTAACAATTGACTAGAACAGAATCCTGAGGTGCATAAAATATCTAAAGAAAAGAACTTATCAAGAAGAAATGGATAAAGATCACCACCTAGATGGCAGCAAGTTATGGATCCCATAATGGTGAAGAATACATTTCATATTCAAGGGATGAAGGATGAGAAATTGTCCATCAGTTGAATGCACATAAAAAGTTACATAATGTTAGTTCCAACATTACAGTACAAAAATTATGAACAAATAAATATACACGCAATGTATAAAGGCAATATGCTTTAAATGGTTCATGTTACCCACCATGCATAAGGTAATCAGATTAGTACTATTTAATGACAACTAAAAAAACAGTTGTTCTAAAGCAGAGTAGCTTGAGACCACAGAAATCATTCAGTACCCAAACTAGCTAAATTACGAATGTTCTCAGAAGTATTCTCTTAAACAATAAAAAGGCCACATGCAATCAGTACAATGCCAACTAATTAGTGAATAGGGACACATTTAGTCATGAAACCAAAGTCTTTTCTGAATGAAATGGAGGTATTAAGCTAGACTACACATTGCGCAATTATGGGGAAAATAAATATGTAATGAATGTGGTAAACTAAACCTTTTGTAAAACTCAACAAGTGCATCAATGATATGAATCTAGAAATGATTATTCATGACTAAGAACACTTCCATCACATGCTCATCCTGATATTATTGCAAAATCCAACCTTAAAAAGACACCCTCAGACCCTCCCCTTTGACCTTGGAAAGGTATAACCTCAATCTTCTTAGGAATCGGTTTAGCAAGCAAAATTTCCATCTCCCGCTAGTTGTCATGGTGGAGGCCTAGTCCACTACTACACTACTGCATAAGCTTCACACTTTTCATTTTTATCTTGGGTTATGAATTTCCATATCTAAAAATAAAATAAAAAGATATTTTTCATATACAAAAATAACTATGGTCCTTTTATCATTTGAGGTGGGTTTCAACCAATGTGTTCCCCCTTCCACTGCCCCCCGAAAAAAAAAGACAAAAGATGACTCGACTCTAAGAACATAAGTCTTAGGTGGTAATTTTTGGGGGATATAATTGAAAAATGTCTCATTCATACACCCACTCCCAATCAAAGGTTCATAATGGATATGCATCATTGGGACCCTGATAAGTGCACAGATTTATTATTTTTTCCTATGTAAACTTCCAATCACTTCCACGGATGATACTCAGTGCATACCCATTGGCCTGATTACAGTGCCTAAGCCAAAAGGGACATCAAGCAAGGCATGCAACAAAGACATATAGCTAGGGGAATCAACCCCAAAACATCTTGTATGAAGCTCAAAACACTAAACCGCTCAAGCTAACCCACCAGGCTAACATGGATTTATAATTTAGGACATAAGCTTATCATTTATTTCAAAATGACAATCTTTTCTGGAATAAATTGTAATGAACAATCACCATTGAACATATTATACTATTAAAATATGCATGCCATTGATCAACAAAATTACCAATAAATTACGACTTGGTATCCATTGCATCAATATTTTGATTGTGGGAAGCAAGAGTCAAAAACAATATTGCATCTAACTTATAGGTAAACCATCTATGTTCAAGATTTACAAGCCAAACCATTCTATAACCAATCACATCACTTCATAATTTACAGAAGTGATTCAATTCAAACAATAGAGGTGTCGATAAGAATATTTGGCCCATCATAAATATAAAACAATTGCCAATAGAGAAATAAGGTTTACTATATTATAATATTATATATTCTATGTGTGTGTTTATGCAGGTGGAATGTGTGAATATCTTAGTAGCATAGGTATCCATACCTAGAGGTAGGGTACACATACAAGTACCCAGATACCAGATACCCCATACCCACGTACCCTGTCGTACCCTGACATACCGGAAACTAGGACAAAGTACCTGACACATTTGTCATGGATTTAGGGTACCTTGATATTGGTGGTGCTTATTGTTGAACTCCTCTGTCATGACCTTAACAAAAATGTACCCTTCACTCATGGAAAATCACTTATTAAGCATAGAGGCTCACCTTGGTGGGCTTCGAGACATTTTGGCCCCTATTAAGTCACAGGTTATTGATATATTTGGCTTGCACACTGTTGGATATACTCTTTGGAGGTTGCTAAGTTATCACAGTTAAAAAAAAGCATGGGGAGTTTTTTCTAGCTTATTTTAACACTTGGATTAGGAAGTTTCATCAAAACCGTAGGGTGTTGACTAATGTCCTTGGAGGGCCAAATTCAAGATTCAAGGTAGAGGCAAGGGAAAGAGCTTAGAGGATGGGACAAAAGGTGAATATCCTTGTCCCCGTACCCAAGTTTCCTGGCAACTTAGGTGAATATGGCATGCCAATCATAGTTTTTGAAAATAATTAGTGTACAACCAAGTACTCTTTAAAATACTTGTTCTTGGAGCTATGTACGTGGTGAATTTATGTTGTTCCAAAAGATGAAAATTAGGTTGTAATCATCCCAGGTTCTACTGGTAAAAGGATGAGATATATTTCCAACCAAGGAAGCAAACTTCCATTGTCTGACAAGAAACAATGATGCAGCCAACATCGAAGAAATTCACTTCCACCTAACAGACAAGAAGGCGTTGAAAATAAAATGCAACATTCAATTCATAATTCAGATTCCTGTTGGATGAATATTACATATCCTATTCAAAGAACGTAGTGCTTCAATCTTATCTTTGTTGATCTAGGGGCTAGAGGACTAAAGCTACATGCTAGAAGAAATGGGCAACACCCTGAAGATGGAAAACCATTAGCAACACTTTATTGTTTTCTACATTCAAAAAAAATGATGTTAGAAAAGTGTCGAGACCTGCAAAGGGGATTTTACATATTCATATGTAGACCTCAAGGGTATTCCACTAGTGTTATGCCAACATTACATCTATATAAAAGATGACGTAAAGCCTGATGGACATCCTTAGAGAAGTCCAAATTGGAAAATGATGGAGGTTGTTAGGGAAGAGATCCGAAAGTTATTAGATGTAGGGTTTATCTATCCTATATCTAACAGTAAAAGGGCATCACCCTTAGTAGCTTCCCTGAAGAAAGATATTGAGGAATGGAGGGTGTATCAACTACAAGTAATTGAGCAAAACCACCTGCAAAGATCATTTCCTCTTACCTATTTGATCAGGTCCTTGATAAATCATTTGGAAAAGAGTGATTTTTAATTCCTGGATGGTTTTCTAGGATATAAGAAAATATAGATTGCCCCTAAACACTAAGAATTAACTATATTTTCTTACCCATGGGAAACCTTTGCATATAGGCGTTACTATTTGTACTATGTATTTCACTAGACACCTTCTAAAGGGCAGTGATCAACGCATTTTCATACTTCATCAGGGCAGTGAATGCCTATGCTCTAGTTAATTTAGAAAAGACCCTGCATAAAGAAAGAAAAATAATTTTATCAATGCCCACAGATGAACAAAGTGAGGTTTATGGGACTCGAAATGATGCCCAACAAAATAGACATGAACTAGGGTAAGAAAAATCCTAGGGACTAAAAAAATAGCTAAACCTCAAGTGCTAAAATAGTGTGTATAATATGAACATTGTAAACAGAGCGATATGGGGTAAACTAAAAAAAGGATATAAAAAATGTTCAGATGTCCTTGAGTCACAACAAGAGTAAAATCATCATGACACAAGGAATGGTGGTTGTTGATGTCATTTCAAGAATGATATATCTATGGATCCTACATAGGAGCGATCAATACCTTATCTTTACCAACTAAACTTAAGGAGGAAGTTTGTAGCTTCCTAGGCCAAGCTAGGTAATATGAAGGTTCATCAAATATCCAGCATGCTAGAAGCTCCTCTTAATTCTTTGTTGGCTAAGGATTTCCTGTTTGAACGGACTAGGAAATGTTGAAATACTGTTTTGGAGCTGAAAAAAATTCACTTCTACTCCCATTCTATGGGGCCCTAATTGGAATTTGTCATTCCAAACTTTGTCCTTTGAGTAGTTCTGGGACATAAAACATAAAAGTGGCACACTATCTGTGACACTTTCAAAAATTTAAAAGGCACAGAAAGAAATTACAGTGCAAAGGAAAAATAATTGTTGGTTGTCTTACTCTTTATTTACACTTCAAAAGTTTCACCATTATGTATCTGTGTTCCCAATCGTAGTTCATACAAAGTCGAGACCATTCTAACACAAAATTCCTAATGAATAAATCAACCATGAAGTCAGAATTATTCATTGCCTTATGCTTCTTCAAGAATTTGATTTGACCATAAAAGGCAAGCTAGGAAGAGACTACTTAGCAGAAGACATCTATCTGTTTGCTAAACTTGAAGGATGAAGGACCGTATGAAGGCAGGTTTCGAGATGAACATATCTTTGTGGTTAGCACAGAAACTTCATTATTTAATGATGCAACAAAAAATATAGTTGAAGGCTTTTGCCAACACAATTTTCTCAGAAAGAAAAAAAGCAGCTCATAGGAAAATTGGTTTGATTACATGGGTGAAAGGAACTTTGTTTAAATTAGATCTCCACTCAGAATATGTGCAGTAGGAGGGGGATTAGGATTTCATTAAGGCCTGCCATGGTGAACCATGTGGTAGAACTTTGCTTCTAAGAGGACTGCAAACAAAAAATTGCAAAGTGGGTATCATTAGTGTTCAATACTCACAGATTCAAAGAAATACATGTCTTGCAATGCTTTCTAAAGAAAAGGAAGCATTCTTGAAATGGAGTTATGCTCCTTAATCCTATTTTAGCAATCAGACCATTCAAAAAATGGGGTATTAACTTCGTGGTAAAGACTATTCTTTAAAAAAATATGAAAAATTTCAGCAACTCTCAGTGCAACATAGGTAAGGTTTTTAGACTCAAAGATATTCTTCACAAACAAAATCAGTGCTCAGTGACATGTACAAACCTAAGAGATAATTCTCTTTGTTAGCATAGAAATTTTTCATCACCATCAATTAAATGCATAAAACTTGACTCTTCGAATAAATTTACGAGGAGAATCCTAACCTTAATTCAAGAATGAGCCACAAAAGACCTGAAGGATATTTAATTTTCCAGTAACAAAAAATGCTCCAAATTGATTGAGATGTTTCTTGAACTTGCTGATCCATAACTGTTAGAATAATCAACCCATAGTATTTACCCACTTAGACATTATTTCATTTATTTTGTCTTATTTGCCTAGTACATGAGTCCCACCATGTGCAAGTTGCTAATTGCCTATCCATAGAGGTCAAACTTGCCATCTTTGACTCATGTAGCGCCCTTGAGAGCTTTAGGAATCAAATCTGCTTTATTCCTGGCCTCCTAGGCGCCCATCTGCTTTTTCTGCTTTATTCCCTGCTTTTTCAGTGTTTTAAGGCACATAGGAAAGCAAGACTAGGTGAGGTGAATCAGCTTTGTTGCCTCTTCCTCCTCCACTCATTCCTCCATGATTTTGCATGTATGAGCTGCCATTTGACCACTCTTTAGCTTTCCCATGCGCCCTTGCTAATTCGTGGGGTCCTTGATAGATTTGGGATCAGCTTTTTACACCTATGGGGGATTTGCCTATTTTGGGTAAGCCTGCTTTATGCTAGATTTGGATGCTTCCTCATGCATTCGATTTGCTCATGTATTCTATATATTCAGCAGCCTATGTTATTACAGGGTTGGCTATTGTACACTCAGTTAATATAATTTTGTGTTACAGCTCCATATTCAGTCTCCATTGTTGATAATTTTGCATGATCAATTGTTAATTGCTGTGAGTGAAATTAATCTACTGCGGGCCTGAATTTCTACAATAACAATGTTTGTATATGTTAGAAATCCAAATAAACTGAAGGATGCACCAAGACTTGCTGCTGCTAGAATATTTATTCCTAAATCTGCTACAGGAGAGACATAAATGCATACTACAGTCCCTCAAAGGTGAAGACTACGGTGGGAAAGATTCAAACAGGTGGCAGTCTACCCTAACCAGCAGTGGAACCCTCTTCAAAGTTATAAAATTCAAACTGGTGTACGGAATTTCTCCAACAGTAAATGGGATATCCTACAGTAATTCATTGAACAAGTAGAATTTTTGGGCCAAGTACATATCACGGAGGAGGATACCAACACACAAGTCATGGGACTTCACTTGAAAGCCTATTGTTGGATTGCAAACCTTATAGCTTACTGAAGTTTCGAATGTTGGGAGATCAAATTGAGAATAAGCATAAACAAAGACAAGAACCATTCTCAAAGCAATAGTAAATTGTCAACAGTTAGTGGAAAAATAAATATGGAAAAAATGAATACCCATAGTGCACATTAGTACATAAAATTACAAGAATGAGGTTCATAATAAGCACCGTATCTGTGGAAACAAATGATTTTTTTACAGATACATCATTCATGCTTAAATGCACTTCAACAGCACAATAGTTTGACATATGCAAAGTAGGAAACCTCGTAGAAGTCCCATGTGAATCTCAGATATTATTGGAAATAGAGAAGGAACCTTATGAGATTTAGATAAATAAAATTTCCAAATTACTTAATTTACAAGCAGTCTCGTCCATAATTTCCAATGTATAAGTTAGCCCATTCTCCACTACATGCAGAACACAACTCAGTCAGCAAGATATTGCAAACTAGGAAATACAACATTCAAATATAATACCAATTCTCAATGTGTATAATATGTCGGCAAAATGAAAAGAGGGTGCTACAAAAGAAACCACTATTGCTGAAAGCTTGTATATGCATGATACCTTTAATATTAGTTCACCGCTATTCGAATTTGCTAACTGTTTTGCTGCAGCTGCCATCTGTGCACGTGCATCCCTTCCTGCAGGAGACTTCTCAAAGTTTTCTTGGCTGTAGTAAGGATACATCCTTGTCAGGACTAGCATAAATATTCAAGACTTCTAAAAAGGAGAAACATATTTGGTCCTAATTCCTACATTCCCTTTTACATTATGTAGGCTCGATTTCATAGACCACAAAAAATAACCACAAACTCGTTTTTAGAAAATCAGACGAATTTTGAAGTCTGAAGTAGCCTTGTAAGTGTCATTTGTCATTTCTGTACACAAGTTATTCAAAACAACTTGTTTTCTCAAAAAGTAAAAGAATTTTCATTATTGCACAGTAGGGATGTTGCATTCATTACAAAAATATATTTCCCATTCATTAGGTAGTGTTTATCATTACATTTGAATGCTGAAATTTTTCAGCTATAAGTTAAAAATGAGGTTGGCAATGAACAATGTGTGCTGCCTCATCTCCATGTTCACCAAGTTTGTACCAAGCAATGCGATGTGCTCTACAGCTGGGGTAGGAGGAGATGTTGTCAGTGACTTTTGTGTTGAAAAAAAAAGGCCGAACACACATAAATGTATTAAGAATTGAGAAGTTAGCATCTCGAGTTTTTTGGTCCCTCTTGACATGTAATAGATCCAGGGTTAAGATGGATCTATGCTAGTTTACAATTTAGATACCAGTTACTTCATAACAACTCTCTTCAACAAGTATTCAAAAAATGTAAAAAATCAAAGAACAAGGGAACTTAGTAACTGAGATATTTGAATTAGGGAGTTTAGTACGAAATATTAGAAGATGATAGGATCTGAATACTGAAAACCAATTAGCCTTTTAATATACTCTAGCAGACCTTGGTTTGAGTAATGGCTTATAGAAAAATAGAATTCCAAAATAAAAAAGGTTAAAGTCAACTTGCTTGCTATTGTATCTGTAAAATCCCAAGTATTTGGGAAGAATGTCAAATTTTCATTGAGTTATTGTTGTAAATAATAGAGTCTTAATATTTATTATTTACCCTCTTGCAGGAGGTTCACAACAACCATAGCGCAAGATTATAGACTTTTTGTCCCACAAAGGAAATCTTTTGGTGACACAAGGAAGCTTGCAAATTGTAGCCAACCCATAGGTTAAGATTGTAGCTTGTCTTAGATGCTGGTTTGATTGCAGATGTAGAATTTTTGGGAGTAGGACTCTGAATGGATGCAAAAGGTAGCAAGTCAAGAAACCTGAGAATTGGAATGGAAGTTCTACTGCCTTTTTGGCCAAGAATGGTTGTCTACATAATATAATGAATAAGAAGTTGTACAGTCGATCTTCATCTTAAAAAAATCCCTGTTGACAACCTTTAAAGATATGAAATCTTATCAAGATGGAAAAAATCCCTTTTTACACCAGTGAAAATAAAGAGTCTTGGAAATTTGTCAAACAATGAAATCTAGAATGTTTTTTACCTGATTCCCTTCTCAAGGCCGAAAATTTTCTCCAGCTTTGTTACAACATCATTGTACTCGACAGCCCCATTGACCTACTTTTGTGGTCATTAGTCGGACATTAATAAAATTATCTTATCTTATTTTATCACACCAGTTAACTACATTTACATTTCCATTTTATAGATCCCACTTCTTGGGCTTCATGTTTGGCCTTAACATAATTTTCATTTGGGATGAGCTCACTTCTATGTGAGATCTCCATCAAGACAACAAGTAGTTGCATATTCTCACCCTCCCATGTTAACAAAGTGACAAAATGAGGAGACAAAGTTTTAGTGTATGGCTAAAAGGGGTGACTAGGTAGGTATCTTCCATCATGTCTAGCCAGGGGGATTCTCTACTATTTGGATATACTATCAAGGAATCGCACACGAGGCCACAACTATGAAGTATTTCACATAGCATAAGAGTTCACTGGTAGATACAAAACCACCACAATCCAAAAGCTGGAGAAGTTGGAAGAAAAGGTTCAATCCAAAAGAGTTGCAACTCACACCAACTAAATTGTCAAGGAATTGGAATTTGGAACCCCACCCCATACATGAGTTTCTCAAGGAGAATAAATTCCAAATACTTGCTCATTCAACCTCCACCATCCTGAAAGAGCTTCCACAAATTAATGAAATCTATTAATTCTAAACACCATCCAGAGATCAGAGCAAGGGTCAGAGGAATGCAAAGAACAAGGGGACAAGGGGCACACTTAAGAGAGCCAGGCTATTACCAGTCAACAACCCCATTTCCCAAGTAGATGCAAATATTAGTACAGAGTCTCTCTGGTTCACCACTCCCTCTAAGGTTCTAGTCTATATGGTTTTTCTTACTATTTCGTTAAACATACGATATGGTGGCCATGAGTTAAGCTGCCTCCATCACTGTGAATATTCTTGTGCATAGGAGTAGATACTCTACCTCTTACCAAAAAAAATGCAAGCATTCTTTTATCAAAACAAGAACCCAAAACTCAATACTAGAGAGACAACTAAAATAGTGGAAAATGTGAATATAATATATTGACTTTTCTTTGAGTACCTCTTCCTCACTCCATAATTCTGATTTAGAAGCATTTTTGCAGGCTTATATGCATGTCATGACACAAATCATACCACCATCCATACCATCTAACATACCTTTGAATAATCTTAAGACTATACAAATCCCAAGCTCACTAGTTGATTCCTCATTGGTCTCTTATGCAGTGATACTTATCTTACATGGTTTGAAGTCTTGTATATCTTTCAGTGCTTGGATATCCATGACCTTAGTCATCTTTGGACTGGTATTAAACATGTTTGGATATATTCTAAACACTTATGGTTCATATCTCAAGTCTATCCATCGTTCATATTTTTACACCTATAAGTTTTCTCCTGTTGCTCATATTTTTCCTAGTCTAGCCCTATATCCTCATGGAGTCACTGAATCCTTTGTATTTGTTGTTCCATATGCTAATGTTTCTGATATATCATGGTTTTTTCAGCCTCATATCAGATCTGGGAAGGTGCTACATCATATTGGAAGATTGATATGTGATTCACGACACAATTTTGCATCTATTCATGGAATTGAGTGTGTAATAAATTGTATTTTTTTTGTACTCTTTGGGAAGGAGTATGCACATATCTCTCTTCCATTTCAGATTGTGTTTGGAGATCAGAGTTTGACAGCAGCAATAACCATTCATATAATGCTCCTACTTCATCATTTGATGAGATACCGGGAGTCTCTCCTCTTCCTTCTTGCAGGTTCTACACTCTAGCGCATGATTATGGAGTTCATGATTTCTTCATAAGTCTTTCATCCAGAAGCACTTCATTCAACTCATTCAAGTGAATATAAAGATATGTTTAAGACATATTATTTCAAATTTGGTGCCTTGTTCTTTCTTGAGGGAGGATTTTCCCCATGTGGTTTTTCCTCTTTCCTCAGCTTTTTCGACATAATAATTGTTAAAGGGTGACCATAGCCTTGTTGTTGGGCCCTATATACATCTATATTTTCTGACATACCATCATAAATTCAGACTTAAAGGGGGGTTTTGGAATATATTAAACCCAGTCATAAAGTAGGATAAAATAATTATTCATTATTTGATTAATTATCTACCCACTCGCTAAATTAGTTGGAATCCACTTGCACCTTAAAGTTAACACATGCCATCTATAGCCTAGGAATGATTTATTTCTGATTATGGGTTGATCTTGACCACTTTATTGACTCTCAGAATTAGTAACAACGCTTTACAACAGATTCTGCTTTATTCTACTTTATCCTGCTTTTCTATGGATAAGGTAAAGTTAGTTAACTAGGAAACTAGTATCTTTTGTTGCCAGCCCATCCTTCATGAATTTCTCTCCATTTTCCAGGATTATAATGTTTTTCCATCACTCTTTACAACCCACTCATGCTTTTTCTAATTGATGAGGTCCTTGACTGATTTGGGAAGTGCTTTAGCCACCTATGGGGGTTTATCATATTTTGGTAAGTTGACCTTTTTGAGCTTTATGAGTTGTCTCCATACAACTCAATTTTCCTATGAGGGATGTAGTATTTATGTACACTATTATTCATCATTATTCAATGGAAGGATACACTCCAATATTCATCTCTTCATTCATGTGATTTGGTCTCTTTTCTTCTCTCTATTTTTCTTGTGTATGCTTGTGAGAATTCTTAGTAGCGATATCTATTTCATGTGATTCTTCTTGGCATCTTTTCTCATAGCATTGAAGCTATTATTTCTATAGGATTCTCACCTTTAATTTCCTTTTTAATAATTAAAATTGGGAAATTAATGTGCAAAATCCCCTATTACAAATTGTTGTAGAAATGCCTTCTTGTGTCGAAACTTCAACCTAGAATCTTTTGCGCATGAGAGATCCATTTGTCCTTGTTTAAGTTGTCTTTGAAATATTCCTGAAAGTTGTGTTGAGGCATGGAAAATACCAAGTAAAAATAGTAGGGATTCTCCCCAATAAATGTTCCCAAATAGCTCGTTATTGCTTGGTATGGGGAATCCGTCCGGTTTACGGTTCGACTACCGTAGATCAAGCAACAGTTAAAACTTGTTTTACAGGTTGCAGACCGGTCCACCATTTAAGTGTATTTTTTATTTTATTTTATATATGATATGCAAGTGCCTATTCTAAGTGCAATTGATAGAGCTAACAAAGAGTTCACAAAGTGATGCACAGGTTCTTACCTCTCGTCTTATTACCCCTTTCACTTCTAAATCTCAAACAAATAACAATTATGCTAATGCTAACTAATTCTATCTAACCTATCCCCAGGGAGCAAGATTGTACTTAATTATGAGTAATGTACTGTAAAACATGCATAAAGAATATTATAGACAGCTGTTCATAATTCAGAATACATGAATGTAAGTAGAATGATAAACAAGGAGATAGCTCATTGTTAGTTAAAAAATTCATTACTCAATATACTGCGTAAGTTTCACAAAATAAACAGGAAATCAGTCATAACATGGAAATAATTCATAAGTTAGAACGATCTCACAGTTCATAGAAAAAGCTGAAACAAAAGTAATTCAACATTCAACCAATCTACAACATGCATTTGAGACTTCACAATGCCTTCTCCAACAGAAAATATGACTTCTTTATTATAAAATGAAGTAGTTCTTCTTACAATAACTTTACAAAAATATAGCATGGAAAATTCCATTCTAACATCTATTTCGCCTCTACTTATACAAAACAAAAACAAAAACTCCTGAGTTTCCCTCTAGCCTTTTGGGCTCCCTCGACTCTTCCTTTACAAAAATTTGTCTTCTAGTGCATGCACTTAGAAAAAGGATAAATACAAAATATTACATAATTTCCAATTTGTGGATAAGCCAAACTAAGTGGGCCTCATTTGTGTCTTGATAAAAACACCCCAAGCTTGTGCTTGTTCACTGATGACCTTGTACTCTACAGGTTCCAATACGCGAACTGCCACCTCATGCTTTGACAGCTGGGATTCGATTTCCTTCATCTTGGGAGTACTCTAAATCAAGGCTTCTTCTCACTTGAGTTGGTGACCTGATGCTTGTATAATCCAAGTCTTGATGTCTTTTTCACTAACAGCGTCGAGTCTTGATAGGCTTTCCTCTCCCTTTTGTAGCCTCTCTTGCAAATTCTGCATATGTTCTCCCCTGACCAGGAAAACTTAATCCGAGGTGTCCTCTACAATCATGCACTGCTTGTGAACTAGATGTATGCCTTTGTAAAACTCAGCACACTTTTCAATAGTTTTTTCAATAGCGGTGTTTAACATGACCGTTGTTCTACAACCAAAATTTAGTATGCCTATCTCCATCTTAAGACCTCCTACTGATTTCTGAGGCATGTTAGCTGGAAAGTTTGAATGAGTTTCTATCCACGCTAACTGATTTTTTACCAGCTCTACCACATCTGATAATCTTCTCCGTAATTGTGTTGAGCCAAGATTTATCTCTTTCAACCTATCCTCCATTTGTTTAACCTTATACATTTCCTCTGCAAGATTCAATAAAACCTGGTTTATCTCCTTTTGTAACATCGAGGCTAAATTCCTGAATGGAGTGATGTCCATATTTTTCTCCTTCGCCACTTCCAGTTGTTCTTTAAGTAAAAGGTTATGGGCCTCCAACTCCTCTACTCTTTTGTTTGCCATATCCCCTTTTTGCACTGCTTCCATGACCTGCTTCTCTAGGTCTTTCTTCTCTCCTTCAATGATGTTCATTGATAATACTAAAGCATCCTTTTCGAACTGTAAAGTTTGGCATTCTACCCTGGACTCCTCAATCGTACTAAGAGTGTCTTTATACTTTCTCTTCGGAATTTGACCTTCATCTCTTTCCCTTTTAAGAGTTTCTTTTATTTGAGCAATCTTCTTCTGAGATTGCTCAAAATCTATCATTATTTTATCAACATTGTCTTCATTAGCTAGGGATGAGGCTACGCCTGCCCTTTCCGTAAGTCTCAGATATTTGACAGTCCCGTGCACAATTGTCTTCTCAATCACCATAACTCCCTTCTTTTCTCTAGTGTCCAATTTCTTCTCCATTCTTCTGACAATTCTCTTTTTAGTTTTGTCATAAAATATGGTATTCAGATTGGCCGCCTCTTCTTCTTGGGATGGAATAAAAGGGATTAATTCAATCCCTAATGTTGGAACTAGATTTCCTTCTGCTATGCTACTGGATGGGACAGATGATTCTACCATATCATCATAAGACTGAGTTTGCTCCCGGTTTGCATAATCACGTTCCTCTTGCTCCTTCTGCCGAAGCTCCTCAAATTCTTTCTCTGCATGCTCCTTTTCTTTATCAGGTGCCTCTAGTCTTAACCTCTCATTCTCTTTCTGCTTTTTCTGAGCTTCTTCTTCTTCATTCCTTTTCGCAATTTCTTCTTCTGCTGACCTTTTCTCGGCTTCCTCTTTGGCTTTTCTTTTTTCTTCTTCTTCTGCGGCCAACCACTGTTCTACTTCTTGGGATAATCTGAGTGCCTCCTCTTGTATTTTCTTGGCATCCTCCTCTTCTTGCTTCTTCTGTTGCTCAATAACCTTCCCCTTTCCACCGACCATAGTTATCTTTTGCTTAAATCTCCTTCTCAAAGCTGTCATATTGGGAGCATTTCGGAAAATTTCTTCATCTTTATCCCAAAAGTTTGCATACTCGAAATGCACCCCTGCTACAGTACAATAATTAGAAACCTTATCTTCGGAGTCATTCCTAAGGAAACTCATCTCGTCAAAGTGAAAATATTCTAGATCTTTTACAAATTATGTTGCACTCTTTACCTTGGAGAACTTGTAACTCCCTATATAAAATGGAACTGGAGGATACACAACCTTCTTTTGTTCGAACAGAAAGTTACCAAATCCATCAATGTACAGCTGCCTTACTACCTCCTTATGAATAACATAATGTGTAGCGTACTTTGGTAGAAGAGAAGGAGCCCTCGATCCGCCAAACATCCTCAAATACAAACCATCCTCAGTCAAGTAATAATGGTCATTATCTTGTACAACCTTCAAAGCCTCTTCGGACATGCAATCACACTCAGCAAGGAAAATCAATCTGTATAACAACATGATGAAGTCTTCACAAATACTCTTGTAGCGACTGAAATACTTTTGTTCCCACAACAACTAATATTGAACATATACAGGAGACTTGGCCTTATCCCATTGGCACTTCAGAGCTGGGAAGGGCTACGTGCACAAAATACAATCGATCAAAACTGAGCTCATATACAACTCTGATTTCTTCTGCGAGACTCCTCCTAGTGCTGCACTTATGCAAGCAGACAAACTGTTAGACACTATATTTTCCCAGTTGAAGATGGTGCCTTGTATGGAGTATAAAGGCTTGCAATTTCATACTCCCCGGAAGGCCTTGTACAAATTTTTTTTCCAGGAATCATCATCATTTTGACATTTTCCACAACATCTGGACTAAGGTCTTTCAAGCATCCTTCAGTTAAATAAGTCTGGGGTGTTGGCAGCTTGTAGGCCATGGCTACATAAGCTCCGTTATAAGCAGCATAACCCCGCCCTTCAGTATTAGCCAAGATCATCTTTGTCACATCATCCCTTAGGAGGATCCATCCTATTACCTTTGAACATGGAAAAAGATCTAGACATGTGGCAATCTTCATGATTGTTGATCTTTCTATATTAGCATAAATGGGTAAATCTTCCAATCCAGCATCTAGGACGCTTCGATTGGAGATCATTCGATATATTTCCCCCCAATTGTATTCAGGTTCAACACCCGTGATGACTTTGGTATCTTCATATATAACCTCGACTCGGGTTATGATCTCTATCTCTGGTTCTTCGTCTGCTACTTGCACCTTCTTCTTCTATTTCCGAGGCATGTTGCTATATGGATGACGAGCCTTTGTTGATCATACAACAATATGTTAGATTTAGTATATTCATACATATGACTACAATTTTGAAAAACTATATACTAAAACCAAAACTCGATTTTAACCAGAACATTTACCAAATCATCATAATGCATATTAACCAGTCTTGCTTCCACCCTAAAACACACTTTCTTGTATATGAGGAAATTAACAACAAAGCTTAATCTTTCAAGAGGTGGTTCAGACACAAGTCACAGGCAAAACTTCTACTGCGCAGGCCCTAGGGTTTCCACTACAGCCTGACATCAACCTACATCAATACCACCGATGGGAAAAATCCCAAAGACGCCCGGACTGCTAATCCCTTAAATGAACAAACAGGTTTTTCACCTTAAGAAGAAAATCCCTCCCTCGACGTCCCACAAAAAACTTACTCTGATCAACCAACGGCTGTAATTCTTCCATAATCTGATTGAGGAAACAAGGGAGTGGTGTAGACGGAGAAACGCTCGTCTACCCATTGCTCTCTTTCTATCAACGAATGTCAAAGAAATTTTCATGGCAGGCTCCGGATTAAAAAAAATAGGGAAGGTGAAAGAAACACCGACCTTCGCTTAACCAAACAAGGGCAAAAACCCCACATAAAAATGAAATAACAACTGCAACATTCAAATACCCCCCATGGAAAAAGAAAACAACCTAACCCTACCAAGCCGTGCTAAAAAAACGCTAAGTAACGTGATAAGTGATAAGATCCTACCTGGAATTTTTGAAAAAGACCTAGACAAACACGACCCCTGTTAGCTAACAATTCGCTTAGACACTGACAGCTCCACAGCTCCAAGTAGCTAACAATAAGGTGAAACAATGATCGTAGAAAATCCTCTACGGGCTTTTATAGGCTTGAACGCAGGTGAACAAAAAAGAAGAGTCTTGAACGGGAAAACAAATAGCGCCAAACTTACGTCGGAGACGATCTTGCTAGCGGACGCAAAAACTTCGGGTGGTTTATAAAGAACGAGCTCGAAAAGATTGGGTGATTTACAACTAAAACGCTGAGATGGTTAAAAACATCTTAACAACCCATCAGTAGGCCAGACAATTAACATCGCACTAGTATCAGAACCAACTTTGGGAAGACATTGGATGTGCTTTGGACTATGCATCCGCAACATCGGCCAGACAAATCACTAAACTCTCAGAATGCTTTGGAAAAAGTAGCCGATAAGGCATATGGAAACATAACAAAGCTTCCGCGGATATCAGAACAAGACAGGACACAGGAAATCTGATGCATCGGAAAGAAACTGGACTAAGCGCCCGGGGCCTTCGGCAACTGCTTTCCAATATGATAGACCAGGGAACATCCGATGCATTGGAAGGACTCTTCAGAAGCACTCAACAAAGAACATCGGCTGGCTAGACCACTATGCTTCCGATATGTCGGAAGGAATCTCAGGAGTGCATCTGATATAAGGAAAACAACTTCTTTTTTGCCAAACTTTAAGTCATGAAACAAACCTCTGTGAGATGAGATAGACTTTCCAAGCCTTCTAAAAACTAAAAGAATAAGGGGGGCCCTAAAAAACAATAATTTTTTTGGGATGGTAGTCACAGTCGCAACAAGTTGTTCAATAGATGATCAACTTTAAAAGAAACGGACACCATCTTCATGGTTCAACTGCTAGATCAAATCTCCCCAGTAAAAGAACTTCTGGACCTCCAAAAGTTCAAAATTGTAGAAAAACATTTTATCTCCATAATATTCTTCATGGTTGTTTTTTACTTCACTTGGATTGGTATTTGTATTTGTAATTTTACCTTTTTTTTTTTATCAACTTTTTAGGTGTCAGGCTCCACCGATCATGCACCCATAAATTACAATGAACAAAACTTTACAATGTTTGATAAGGTTTTTAGACCTAATGTCTTTTACATGAAAAACCTTTACCATGCTTCATGGGTACTTTAATAAAATACCTCATATAAAATAGTGGAAATACCTCATATAAAATAGTGGTGAAACTTTTATGGTTTCAAAAACCCAATACAAAATGTGAATATGGCCAATTCCCTTTCATTGCCATCAATTTACTTAGCCATATGCAATCATTACAGTATAATGGGTTTTTAAATAGTATCAAAACTATAATACAAAGCCCATAAAGAGACACACCATTAAATTGTTTTGACCCAGGAAAATGACCAACCTTTGGATGGTTTTCTGCGCACATATATGTCAAAACTTAATATGTGCCAAACTTTGGTTAAATACCACCTCCATGGCAAGCGCTTTGACCTCTTTTGATCCTCGTCCTGTTCCTGTGAATTCTGCTCTTGGCTCTGTGGGTAAGCATACATCCCGTACTTACTGGCAGAAACATGTCACCATATGAAATCCTTGACAATACGCCCCAAAGTTGATCCCACCGATTTCTCTTTCAATGCGCCGATGGAGTGAGATCTTTGATCTCTGATTACAGATAATTGTATTCTCTCGAATTTCTGCAATGCTTTTGGAATCTCGGACTTCTCTCAATCATTGACCAAAAAATAAATATGACTGCAACAGCATTCATGCTAAACATAAATTTGTTACCTCATTCCCAGTTCTAAAGGCCAAAACTTGATCTATGGTAGAATCGATGCTACCAAGTACAAACCCACCACCAATGCTGGATGAGGAGCATAAAACGCTGGCTAAGGGGAACTGTGACCCAGATCCTCCACTGCTATTTTTAGGAGGTTATTTCACGACCTCTTTTTGCAGCATGGAGTGCCCTCCTTCACGTGAAACTTCTGCGGATGGAAGCCCACGATGACAGGGAATACCTTCTCTGTCGCTTTCTACCTCGACTCTATTCACTAGCTCGATTAACTCCATCAAGCTGTCGAGTGGAAGATCATATGCTGGAATTTTTTTTTTCATCATAAACAGTAGAACCTTTGTTTGCAGGTGCTAGATGAGGAGAGAATTGATCCTCGATCTTCTTTAGTACTCTCGGCCTTGTATATTCCCCATGGAATTATCAAACAGGCCACCTTTATGAAATGCAAATCCCCTCCATAATTTGTTGTCGTGCAAATTCTTTGTTTATTCTATGCATTAGACAACCGTCAAACACTGGTGCAGTGGTGAATGCACTTCGTTTATATGCAAAAGGACTCTTGCTCCTTCAGATTTGTGCACAGGTGAAAAGTTTATTCTTGTGGCAACCTCCTCCACCAGATCGCATCTGTCCATGATCTCTTTGTGGCCAAGATCTGTCCAACAATCTTATCAGCCTTTAGACTGGTGTTCCAGCTGGTCTCAAAACCAGCGTGGATTCTCCAAGGCAAACAAATGTGCCTTCTGCATCACGGGGCAAAACCAGCGTGGATTCTCCAAGGCAAACAAATGTGCCTTCTGCATCACGGAGCCACATAAGAGGAACCTCAACATAGATCCAACACGTGCAATCTACGATCGACCAAATTTGCTCTGTTGTGATATTTGGCAAGCAAAACTGCTGATGCGAGAACCACGCCAGATCATGGAGAGCATTGTTATAGATAAACTTCTGAATTTGGTTTGCTTCCACCGCTATGTGCCACGCGTTAGAGAGGAGTCAACATGACCGCCTGCGTCTAGATAACAGCTATCATCAGAGAAACTTGCATCAACTAATGCCACGATCACCGATGCTCATATCCTCTCAGCACTTTGAACCAGAAGGTAATCTCTCGGGGGCACCGCCGTTCCTCTGCCATCTTATTGTCAAATTGACACGATCGCCGATTTTGAAGGATCTAAAACTATAATCTACAGAGACGTAGACTGTAGTGTGGTTTCTCTCTTGTCCAGCGCAGAGATCTGAGGATCTTCTTCATCGTGGCAAGTTCTTCGATCTTTAATGAACCCAACACGACACCATCTCCTTCTCTTAACGCTTCTTTGCTAACAAAAATAGTGGGAGAATTACACAGCTGGAAACAATCCAAACTTCACCAGGACGCAACTTTCACAATGCCCACATCATAGTACCGTACGATGGTAAGCCCGATAAGAATCCACAGGGTTTTGGCTTCATGGTGGCTCTCCTTAGCAGAAGATTCTTCACAACAACTTCCAAACTTAAACCAGAGCTCTTTCTATCTTCTTTTTGTTTGTCGCATCTTCTCACACAGATCATTAATTGCACGAGACTTTTTCTTCACCAACGATTTCTAGTGGTACATCTCTTTTCAATGCTATGATTTGCCAGCACCCTTTCTAGACATTTTTTTTTTTCAAAATTGACAGAACAACACCGATCATCGTATTCAACGAAGAAAAAACTTGGACTTTCGTGCCATCCATACATACGCAAATCAAACCAGATTTACAATTGCGTAGCAACCAGAGAGGTTCTCCCAACGAAACGGCATCGTCGTTCTCGACTGTAAAACTGGTTTTTAGCATCTGTGCCTTGTATGCATCAGATTTGAAAGCCCTCCATTTTCATTTTAAAAACTGAATCAATATCAGAATTTAATGTAAAAACTTCATATCAACTATTTGTGTGTAGATCATTCATGTTTTCATAAATGAAAAAGACATAGAGCATAAGAAAATTCTGTTTTGCAGAAACGTAACCATTTCTTACCCTGGGATGAAGAAGAACCTTGTTTCAGTTTCCATGATAGAGGACAAAGGCTTCGGTGTATATTTCCTTGATGGGAAAGTTCACATCTTTCCCATGTCAACAGGTCCATATGATTCATGGGTGATTGGAGTCAGATGTGGGAAACTTATCCAAGCTTCTTTTCCAGCCACATCATGCACTGTCACAGACTCAGAGTAGCACTGAGTTGTGTGAGCTATGGTACAAGAGGATGGCCCATCTTCACCATCCAGCTTTGCGGATGCTGATAGAGATGATCACAAGTATGCCAAAGTTCATCATAGAGTTGAGTGGTGTGTGTAAAGGGTTTGCTTTGGGAAACTACACCAAGACTGCTTTTCGAAGTAGTGATTCCAGATCAGAGGGAGTGCTTCAGTTGATTCATTCAGATTTGTGTGGTCCCATGTCATCTACCTCTTTGACAGGGTATGAGTATTACATCACTTTCATCGATGAATTTTCCAGGAAGACCTCGATCTATTTCCTTAGAAGCAAGAGATCAGAGGAAGTCTTGCTTCAGTTCCAAGAGTTCAAATCTCTTTTGGAGAACCATACAGGAAAGAATATCAAGGTACTTCGGTCAGATGGTGGGGGTGAGTATACTTCTCATGCTTTCGATGAGTATTATCAGAGGGAGGGGATCAGGAAGAAGTTGACAGTTCCTTATACTCCACAGTAGAATGGAGTGGCTGAAAGGAAGAACCATTCTATAGTGGGTGCATCTAGGGCCATGCTGCACGATCAGAGTCTTCCTTTCTTTCTAGGGGTAGAGGCCTATAGTACTGTTGTTTATGTTATGAACAGGAGTCTGCATCGTGCATTGGGGAGAAACAATTTAGAGGAGATGTTAACAGGGAAAGTGCCTAAGATAGGTCAGTTTCGGATTTTTGGATGCCTTACATACTCTCATCTCTCTTCTAAGAAGAGGAAAAAGTTGGAGGCTACAGGTGAGCGTGGTATTTTTGTTGGTTATGATGAGACATTGAAGGCTTTTCACATCTACCTTCCTTTGCAAAGGATAGTTTTGGTGAGTAGGGAGGTTAAGTTTGAGGAGGAGAAAGCCTTCAGGAGGTCTCTTGATTCCGAGATGGAGAATTAGCAGGGTACTATACAGGTGACAACTTAGAGTTCAGCGAGTCAGAGTTCAGGGTCACCTGTTTCAGGTGTGATTGAGTCACAGGTTACAGGTTCTTCGGTTACAGGGGCTTAGTCTATAGGCACTTCTGGTACAGGGATAGGTTCACGGATCATAGGTTTACAAATGACACCTTTAGGTGATTCGAGTTCTAGTGGTACATGTACACATTCACCAGGGATAGGTTCTCAAGATGTTGGTTCTTCTTCAGGTAGACAAATGTATGATGAGGAGGTTGAGGAGAGTTTGAGACCGAATGCTTCCTCCAGGAAGAGAAAGACAAGTCGGCTTAAGGAGTTGATGAAGGAAGCAGAGGAGTCAATTCAACCGCCCACGAGGGAGGTCAGGGAGAGCAGAGCACTTGAGAGATTTTTCAGCTATATGGCACAAGTGACCAGCTTGCGTGATACTATTCCTGATACTGATGATGAGGCTTCCACACACTAGGTATGGAGAGATGCCATGATGGAGGAGGAGTACAACTCCATCATGAAGAATGGGGTGTGGGAAGTAGTTCCGAGACTAGAGGGGAAGTCAGTTGTGACTTCCAAATGGCTTTACAAGATAAAGCATGTTGCAGATGGAAGTATTGAGAAGTTCAAAGCTCATTTTTTTGCACGTGGTTTCTCACAGGTTGAGGGAGTTGACTATGATTAGACATTTGCACCAGTGGCCAAATTTTCTTCGATCAGGAAGTGATCTCCATCGTTGCATATATGGGTTGGAAGATCCATCACATGGATGTGAAAACTGCTTTCCTCAATGGTTTTCTCCAGGAGGAGGTATAATTGGAGCAGCCACAGGGCTTTGAGGTGTGTGAGAGAGACAGTCACGTTTCCATGCTAAAAAAGGCCTTGTATGGATTGAAGCAAGCCCCTCGGGCTTAGTATTCCAGGATTGACACCTACTTTCTTTTTATTGGGTCTCATAGGAGTGAAGCAGATCCCAACCTATACTACATTGTGGTTGGTTTTGTTCCACTTATTCTTCTACTATATGTTCATGACTTGTTAATTACTGGGGGAGAGCACCTGATTTATGCGTGCAAGAAGGATCTTGCTTCAGAGTTCAAGATGACAGACCTTGGACTGATGCATTATTATTTGGGGAAGAAGGTTTGGCAGGAGAATGGACATGTTTTCTTGGGGTAAGGAAAATATTCTGCAGACATTCTGAAGAGATTTCATATGACAGATTGCAGACCTATGTTGACACCCATGATCACCAACTGGGAAAAGCTTCATGCTTCAGAGGGGGAGTTGGTGGACCTTACCTTATATCGTCAATTGATTTGTTCGTTGAAGTATTTGGTCAACACCAGACCATATGAGTTTTGCAGTGAACACTCTCAGTCAGTTCATGGTGGAGCCTAGGAGAGTGCATTGGATTGCTCCAAAACACATCTTGAGATATCTTGCAGGTACAACTGATTATGGATTGGATTATAGGATATTTGGTGGAGTGGGGTTGGTTGGCTATACAGATTCAGATTGGGCCGATAATGTTTCGGATCGGACCAACTCTTCCGATTGTTGCTTCAACTTGGGTTTGACTGTTGTGGCGTGGTTCAACAGGAAGGAAAAGTCTGTGGCATTGAGTTATGATGAGGCTGAGTATATGGCAACCAGTCACACCAGTTGTGAGGCCTTGTGGCTTCGCAAGTTGATGGTGGATTTGTTTGATATGGAGCTGAGTCCTATAGTTATATAGTGTGATAATCAAATTTGCATCAAGCTCTCTGAGAATCCGGTATTTCATGACAGGTTGAAGAACATTGAGATTACATATGATTTCATCAGGGACTTTGTTCAGAGAGGGGTTGTTTGATTGCAGTATGTTCTGACAGATGAGCAGGTGGATGACATTCTCCCAAATGATTTTGGTGGACAGAAGCATGTCTACTTCAGAGATAAGTTGGGAGTGGTGAAAATACCTTACTCGGTAAGAGGGAGTGTTGAAAAGTTACCTAGGAAGTGTTTATCCACCTAGATTTTCCTTGGGGTGGACAAGACACTTAAATGTGACTCCTAGTCATTTTGTGCATTTAATAAAGTGAGAAGCACTTTATAATTAAATTGACTTTATTAAAAAGCTCAATGTTGGTATTTTTGTAAGTTCACATTTAAAAAGTTAAGTGAGTGATTAAATAGAAAAAGGGGTTGCTCAAATTTATTAAATGATATAAGTGCACTAAATGCCATTTAATTATCATTTAATGGAGCATTTAATGTGAACCCTTCATCTAATCTAATCTTGACCGTTAGATTGACAAGGGAAGTTACCATGAACAAAAAGGCTAGGGAAAGGAAAATGTTCATTTCATTGTGTTCATTCTTAAGAAGAGTTTTTTGGAGAGAGAGGGAGAAAAAGACAAATGAGGTTTTGAAGAGATTTTGAACCAGGAGAGAGAAACTTCAGAGATTGAAGAAAAGTTTGCAGGGCACATTTTCCAAGACAGGAATTAATTTCAAAAGTGAATTCTGTACAATAGGAGGCGTACCGTTCATCCGTATAGCAACACAAATTTCAAGAACATTAGGGCACAGATTTCGAGAAATTACGTATAGCATTTAATGTTGTAAATTGACAGTTCGTACAATTGAAAAATCGAGGAGAAGGCTAGTTGTATTGTGCATAGAAATCGAGACAGAATTCTACCATGAATTTTGAGAAATTGCAGACTATAGAACTTGCAAGTGTGAGGCCATACAACACATTTTTCGAGGCTATTTTTTCAGTGATTTTCAATAGTCCGTACAACAGGGGTTTGGCACACATTTCAAGATGAAATGCTGAGATAAGTACAACTTTGTATTTTGTAATTTTTTCCTGAAGAAAATAAATCTCTCTCACTCAGAAAACAGGTTTTCCCTTAGGGGTTTTATCCCGGACCATTGGTAAAAAATAAGCGTGTTAATTTCATGTGTGTGTATGTCTGAATTTTTTTAAGTTTTATTTTTCCCAGTACAAAAGAAAATTTCTGAATTGTTTGAAATTGAGAAAAAGTTCCTCATGTGTTTCAGTCAAGTTAAATTTTGATAAAAATCTATGCATTGAAGGGTTGGGCATTAAACCATGTAGAGAATCCAAAAGGCTTGAAACCGGGTTGGGAAAACTTTCAAAAACTTTCATGGTATCAGAGCTCACATAAAGATCAGAATTTTTTTAAACATAGAGAAACTACGGTTTGGAGAAAAGAAGTATTGAACAAGTTGCTTGAGGTTACAAGTTGCAATCATGGTTTTCGGTCTTAGAGTGGAAGATAGATTAGAGGAGGCTACAAATTTTAGCCCTTAGAAAGCTAGAATTAGTTTGATTCTTGAAGAGAATGAACTATGGGATATAGTTCATGGGACAACGAAAAATCCTGTAGTAGTACATGCTGATGCAACAAATAAAGAAACCTTTATGAAAAAGGATATAAGGGCAAGAAGAGTCATTCTTGATGTTGTGAAGGATCATGTGATCCCTCACATTTCAGCCAAAGACCATGCATTTCAAATGTGGACAGCTTTGACAAATATTTATTAGAGTTCCAATGAAAACAAGAAGATGGTATTGAGAGAGAAGTTGAAGAGTGTGCGCATGAGTAATGGAGAGTGCCTGGAATCATATCTTATCAAGATCACACAGGTAAGAGATGAGCTTGCAGCTGTAGGAGAGGTGATAGGTAACCTTGAGATGGTGTGCACAACACTAAATGGGGTATCTCAGCAGTGGACCGTTTTTGTTCAGACCATTATTGGAAGGGAGAACATATCCACATGGGATCGGTTGTGGGATGTTCTCACACAGGAGGAGATACAGAAAGGTTTCATACAGGGAAGTTCATCACATCAAATGGATGATGAGGAGAATGTTGCTTTAGAAGCGAAGGGAAAGAAGAAGAAGAAGTTCAAGAAGGGTTCCAAGGAGGGATCCAAACAACATGATGGAGAGAAGAAGGACATGATCAAAGTGAAATGCATTGCATGTCAGAAGATGGGACACTATGCTAGATAGTGGCCTAACAAGAATATGAATAAGCAGGAAAACGCATCTACAACATAGATTGATGAGTTTGCAGTGATATTTGAGAGAGACTTTTCTCTCTTTGCAGGTGTTAGTATTGAGAGAGCATCTTCTATCACCAACGGGGATTTTGAGGACCACATGGAGCATTCCATGATTGTTGGGAATTCATTGAGTGCCACCACTAATTCCTATACTTGGTAAATTGATAGTAGAGCTTCCAGTCATATGACAGGTGATCCGACATGTTCACATAGATGTTAGAGTCAGACTTGGAGATTGAGGTTGTATTGGGAGATGATACAGTGGTGAGAGCAATTGGGCAAGGGATTTTCCACTTTGAGAGGGATTCCATGCAGCTTATGTTTATGAGGGATGTGTTGTACATCCCTGAGATGAAGAAGAACCTTGTTTCAGTTTCCATGATAGAGGATAGAGGCTTCGATACATATGTCCTTGATGGGAAATTTCACATATTTCTCAAGTCAGCAGGTCCATCTGATTCATGGGTTATTGGAGTCAGATGTGGGAAACTGTACAAGCTTCTTTTCCAGCCACATCATGCACTGTCACACACTCATAGCAGCAGTGAGTTGTGTGAGCTATGGCACAAGAGGATGGCCCATCTTCACCATCCAACTTTTCTTATGCTAAGAGAGATGACTACAGGTATTCCGGAGTTTGTCACATAGTCGAGTGGTGTGTGTAGAGGGTGTGCTTTGGGAAAGTACACCAAGACTGCTTTTCCAAGCAGTGATCTAGATCAGAGGGAGTGCTTCAGTTGATTCATTCAGATCTATGTGGTGCCATGTCATCTACCTCTTTGACAAGGTATGGATATTACATCACTTTCATCGATGAGTTTTTCGAGAACACCTGGATCTATTTCCTTAGAAGCAAGAGATCATAGGAATTCTTGCTTCAGTTCCAAGAGTTCAAAGCTCTTGTGGAGAACCAGATAGGAAAGAAGATCAAGGTACTTTGGTGAGACAATGGGGGTGAGTATACTACCCATGCTTTCGATGAGTATTGTCGGAAGGAGGGGATGAGGAGGTAGCTGACAGTTCCTTACACTCCACAACAGAATGGAGTGGCTGAAAGGAAGAACCATTCTATAGTGGGTGCAGCTAGAGCCATGCTGCATGATCAGAGTATTCCTTTCTTTCTATGGGAAAAGTCTTGTAGTACTGTTGTTTATGTTTTGAACATGTGTCTGCACCGTGCATTGGGGAGAAAAACTCTCGAGGAGATGTTTATAGGGAAAGTTCCATAGATAGGTCACTTTCAGATTTTTGGATGCCTTACATACTCTCATGTCCCTTCTGAGAAGAGGACAAAGTTGGAGGCTACATGTGAGCGTGGTATTTTTGTTGGTTATGATGAGACATTGAAGGATTTTCATATCTACCTTCCTTCGAAGAGGAAAGTTGTGGTGAGGAGGGAGGTGAAGTTTGAGGAGGAGAAAGCCTTCAAGAGGTCTCTTTATTCTGAGATTGAGGTCCAGGAGGGTACTATACATGTGACAGCTTAGATTTTAGTGAGTCAGAGTTCAGGGTCATCGGTTTCAAGAGTGACTGGGTCACAGGTTACAGCTTCTTCAGTTAGAGGGGCTTAGTTTGTAGGTACTTCTGGTACAAGGACAGGTTCACGGATCACAGGTTCATAGCTGACACCTTCAGGTGATTCGAGTTCTAGTGGTATAATTACAGGTTCACCAGGGACAGGTTCTTAGGTTGTTGGTACTTCTTCAGGGAGACAGATGTCTGATGAGGAGGTTGAGGAGATTTTGAGACAGGATGCTTTCTCCAGGAAGAGAAAGCCAAGTTGGCTTAAGGAGTTGATGAAGGAATCAAAGGATTCATTTGGACCACCCAAGAGGGAGGTCAGGGAGAGCAGGGCACCTAAGAGATTTTCCAGCTATATGGCACAGGTGACCTTCTTACATGATAGTGTTCTTGATACTTCTGAGGAGCCTTTCGCACATGAGGTATGGAGAGATGCCATGATGGAGGAGTACAACTCCATCATGAATAATGGGTTGTGGGAAGTGGTTTTGAGACCAAAGGGGAAGTCATTTGTGACTTCCAAATGGATTTACAAGATAAAGCATGTTGCGGATAGAAGTATTGAGAAGTTCAAAGCTTGTTTTGTTACACGTGGTTTCTCACAGGTCGAGGAAGTTGACTATGATGAGACATTTGCACCAGTGGTCATATTTTCTTCAATCAGGAAAGTGATCTCCATCGTTGCAGAGATGGGTTGGAATATCCATTAGATGGATGTGAAAACCGCTTTCCGCAACGGTTTTCTACAGTAGGAGGTATATTTGGAGCAGTCGCAGGGATTTGAGGTTTGTGAGAGAGACACTCATGTTTGCAGGCTGAAAAAGGCCTTGTATGGACTGAAGCAAGCCCCTTGGGCTTGGTATTCCAGGATCGACACCTAATTGCTTTCGATTAGATTTCAAAAGAGTGAAGCAGATCCCAACCTATACTACATTGTGGTTGTTGGTGTTCCACTTATTCTTCTTCTATATGTTGATGACTTGTTCATTACTAGGGGAGAGCACCTGATTTATGCATGCAAGAACGATCTTGCTTCATAGTTCATGATGACAGACCTTGGACTGATGCATTATAATTTGGGGATGGAGGTTTGGTAGGAGGATGGACATGTTTTCCTGGGGAAAGGAAAATATGTTGCAGATTTTCTGAAGATATTTCAGATGACAGATTGTAGACCTATGTTGACACTCATGATCACCAATTGGGCGAAGCTTCATGCTTAAGTGGGAGAGTTGGTGGATCCTACCTTATATCATCAGTTGATTAGTTCAATAATGTATTTGGTCAACACCAGACCAGATATGAGTTTTGCAATGAACACTCTTAGTCAGTTCATGGTGGTGCCCATGAGCGTGCATTGGACTACTGCAAAACACATCTTGAGATATCTTGCAGGTATAGTTGATTATGGATTGGATTATAGGATATTTAGTGAAGTGGGTTTGATTGAATATACAAATTCAGATTGGGCAGGTAGTGTTTCGGATCGAAAGAGCACTTTCGATTATTGCTTCAATTGAGTTTGGCAGTTTTTTCGTGGTTCAACATGAAGCAAAAGTCTGTGGCCAATTGTGAGGTCTTGTGGCTTCACAATTTGATGGTGGATTTGTTTGATATGGAGCTCAGTCTTATAGTTATACAGTGTGATAATCAGAGTTGCATCAAGCTCTTCGAGAATCCGGTATTTCATGACAAGTCAAAGCACATTGAGATTAGATATCATTTCATCAGGGACTATGTTTAGAGAGGGGTTGTTCGATTGCAGCATGTTCCAATAAATGAGCAGGTGGATGACATTCGCACAAAGGCTTTGGGTAGACGGAAGCATGTCTACTTCAGAGATAAGTTGGGAGTGGTGAAAAACACCTTCCTTGGTAAGAGGGAGCGTTGAAAAGTTACCTAGGAAGTGTTTGTCCACCTAGATTTGCCTTGGGGTGGACAAGACACTTAAATGTGACTCCTAGTCATATTGTGCATTTAATAAAGTGAGAAGCACTTTGTAATTTTAAAGTGACTTTATTAAAAAGCTAAGTGTTGGTATTTTCCTAAGTTCACATTTAAAAAATTAAGTGGTTGATTACATAGAAAAAAGGGGTTGCTCAACTTTATTAAATGACATGAGTGCACTAAATGTCATTTAATTATTATTTAATGGAGCATTTAATGTGAACCCTTCATCTAATCTAATCTTGACCGTTAGATTGACATGGGAAGTTAGCATGAACAAAAAGGATAGGGAAAGGAAAATTTTCATTTCATTGTGTTCATTCTTCAGGAGATATTTTTGGAGAGAGAGAGAGAGAGAGATAGAGAGAGAGAGAGAGAAAGACAAATGAGGGTTTGAAGAGATTTTGAACTAGGAGAGAGAAACTTCAGAGATTGAAGAAAATTTTACAGGGCATGTTTTCCAAGACAGACATTAATTGCAGAAGTGAATTCCGTACAACAGGATGACGTACTGTTCATTCATACAGTAGCATGAATTTTAAGAAAATCAGGGAACAAATTTTGATAAATTTCGTACAACATTTAATGCTGTAAATTGAAAGTTTGTGCTGTTCAGAAATCAAGGAGGAGGACAGTCGTACTGTGCATAGAAATCGAGATAGAATTATGGAACAAATTTCAAGAAATTACAGGTTGTACAGCTCGCAAGTGTGAGGGTGTACAACACGTTTTTTGAGGTTGTTTTTCAGTGATTTTCAGTAGCTTGTACAACAGGGGTTTGGCACGCATTTCAAGATTAAATGGTGAGATAAGTATAGCTGCTTATTTTTGTAAATTTTGTCTGAAGGAAATAAATCTCTCTCACTCAGAAAACAGGTTTTCCCTTAGGGGTTTTATCTTGGACCATTGGTAAAAAATAAGCGTGTTAATTTCATGTGTGTGTATGTCTGAAATTTTCTGAGTTTTATTTTTCCCAGTACAAAAGAAAATTTCTGAATTGTTTGAAATTGAGAAAAAGTTTCTCATGTGTTTCTGTCAAGTTAAATTTTGATAGAAATTTATGCATTGAAGGGTTGGGCATTAAACCATACAAAGAATCCAAAAGGCTTAAAGCCAAGTTGGGGAAACTTTCAACTTCTTCGTCTGAGTAATGATACCAAATGTGTTGTCACAAAAAATGACATAATGGATTGAAGTATCCTTTAACTTTATAAGAGGTTTGGACCTTGAGTACACACTTTTTACTCCATTATCAACTTTTTTTACATATGAATTCACCTTGAATATGCAACTTTCCTTATAACAACCTACGTACCATACACGAGTTGCACACAAGAAACCTGCGTATCGATCTCAAATGTTGAATACATAAGTTTACTTGAGGAAACCCACGTATCATACCCAAGTTTCCCCATTACAACCTACATATTTCATTAAAATTCATTAAAAATAAAAATCTAACTGTCATGGGGTAGTTGCGGTCGGTTTGGAAACCATCCTAACTCCCCTAACTATCCAAGACTGACAACCCTTCTTCCTAATGAACTATAAAAAGAGGAGAGGGGCTAGAGGAGAGGGAGACCAATTTGGAGGAAAAGTTATGCTGGAGGATTACCTTTGAGGAGAGAAGCAAGAGGGCTCGGATCTAGGTTTCAATGAAGCTTGATTAAGTAGAGGTATATGTAATGTTTCCAGAAACTATATGAAGAAAGAAATATTTTTCCTTCCATCAATGTGTAATGCATGTTTCAATTGTTTTTTAGTGTTGATCTAGATTGTTCTTTGATTTAAGTTTCAATCATTATATATGTTTGTATCTCATATGTTGTAATAATTAAAGGTGTTTTGAAGAAGTTCATTTCTTTGTTGCAGGTGTTCGAGCTTTGGAGAAAAGGAGCATTCAGGAAAAGAGACCAAGCTAGGATCAACCTTTAGAACAAGGTATGCATGTTTCCTTTCTTTTTCTTTAATATATGCTTGTAGAAACTTAATTGTCTATCAATAAACCCTTAGTACTCTGTTCGCCTAAAACCCAAGCCATAGGATAGATTCCCTAACAACACAATCCACCCAATTGATCCAATACTCTAGGATTTTGCAAAACCAGACAATATATTTTTTTATCTCATCCAAGGAAACAAGATCCCCAATGCTACTTCCATCCTCCCAAGATAACAATCGAGGGTAATTTTGGATCACCCTCATTTGAATGACAATATAATCCCTTCCAAAGTCTTGAAATAAGGAACTAAAGTGAGATATAATAGCATCTTCCAAATCTCTCCTTCAAAAGATGGATATCTCATTAGAGCCTTTGAGTTCCCATGACTCTTCTCCTTTTAGAAAACCTATGAAAAAAAGAGGTCTTTCGGTCCCCATGATTCATCCAAATAACTCTTCTCTTAATTATCCAAGACTCTTCCTCAAATATCAACATAGTTTCTTATCGAGATAAAAGGGAGGCAATAACCTCCTTGTCTTCTGTAAAGAGAATTCCATTCTAAGAAGTCTAAAAGGTATTATGAATCCTAAGTTCAATCTCCAATAGCTCAGCCTTAAGATCCTTCTTTTTCTCCCTTTCCCATTCTACAACTTCTACCTTTAGTACCTTCATCTTTGTCACCAAGGAATGCATCCAGGAGAAGACAACTCACCAATGTCCAATGTGATCCACTTATAGCGAACAAGATCAATAAACTCCCTATCTTCCAGCCATCCATGCTCAAACTTAAAAGGGTAATTAACCCTCTCGAAATCGGATTCTAACTGAGGAATAACAAGCATATGGTCAGATGTATCCACATTCATTATCCATAACCTATAACAATTGATATTATTTAGAAGGACTTCAAACACATATAAATGATCTAGTCTTTTGGAAACCCCTGCCACTCCAACCTTCTAGTTTCTCTACAAATGGATGAAAGGGATAGGGCACATGTCCATCAACCTAGATTTAGAAAAAAAATCCCTAGAAAAAAAANAACCCCCTGCCACTCCAACCTTCTAGTTTCTCTACAAATGGATGAAAGGGATAGGGCACATGTCCATCAACCTAGATTTAGAAAAAAAATCCCTAGAAAAAAAAATTAGGATATCACCTCTAGTTCTAGTCCCCCATATCTCCCTGCTAGAGGTGCTGAAATTAAGATCACCACCAAAAATAAGATTCTCCATAGACATAACACCATCCACCTTTACACCATCCCATAAAGACTACCGGTTACCTGTTAAAATATGAACCAATAGGAACCATTATAAAATTAAGCACATATATTTGTGGACCAACACACAACTCACAAAATAGATTCACACAATTTAGTCAGGAATTGAAGAATGAAACGGTGCGAAAATGGCTTACAACTATGTAATTATTTCATAAATCAAAAGTAATTGGATAATTAATTACAATGTAATACATTGGTATTAATAACCATCCAATTCGAATGCATGAGAGAGGAATTCTAATTGATTGACTCTGCCTAACTGTATGAGTAACTAAGACATGTCTAAATCACTATCAGAGTTCAACAACCCAACTCAAGTATCTCAGCCTTAATTGTTAGTTAACTAGCTAACTGACTGTGGTAGGTGAGTGAATGTGCCTCACCCACATGTAGCCATGCATTGCTAGCTCTATCTAAGTAGAATTGAATGTAACATACTAGAATTGAATCTAACTGACTCCTAAATGAGCTTGACTAGTCACCAACTGAACTCAATTCAAGGAGGTTGGTGTCGGCACTCCCAACAGCTCCTAAACTGTAGGGATTGGTCTATGAGGCTCCTAAACAGATGCATGCAGGTGCAGTTAGTGGCAGTTAGCCTCAATTAGTGTTCCCCACACTCTAGTAACTAGTACATGTGGCCCAATTAGGCAAAGTGGACCCAATGGTGCTAGTGACAAAATATAGACTGAAAGGACTCATAATTTAGACATAATTGACCAAATTGGACAAGGGAGGATTATAATCCTAACACCCCTCGTGAATGATAACTTGGACAATTTCTGGGCCCTTATAACTAAGACCATAGGTCACCCATTATAGTAAAGCAAAGTGACTGCTCAATACAAGGTGCCAGGGAAAAAACCACATGGGAAAAAATCCCCCCTTCTAACTAAGCAGATAGAATCAGGATTCAAGTTAAAAAACTTGAAGAAATGTTGCTGCAACCTTCATCTATTTGATGTAGCAAAACAACATGCATGATGTTTTGTGCACAGGTATCCTGGGGCTTGGCATGTAGACTTCTCCATCTTTTCCCAAAATGATGATGGAAGGAAGGAGGAATGTAACATTTTCCTCTTTTTGGATGATGAGGTGTATGATCCACTTTGTTCTTCTGATAGTAGTGTAGCTGATCAGACCTTGCTATGAAGCATCTCACAGAGAGTTTATTGAATCTCTTCCCATGACATAATGCACAGTTCTCTTTCTGAAACTTCTGTGTGTCAGATGGATTTTCAGTCATCTTCCTAGCTGTCCGCTTGGGAGTAGGGACTAGATATGGATTTGAATCACCCTGAATCTCAATCTCATAGACTGATACAACTGGTTCTGGTACTGATTCTGAAATACTAGTGGAAACTGCAAAAGGAGTAGATAGAATACTTTTGCCTCCCCTTTCACGTGGTAGTTGAGAGTGCACTTGATCTAAAAATGGCAGGAAGTGTGAGAATTCATATGCCTTGGAGGCATGATTTGCAACACCCTTCGCTATGATGTTCTCAATAGAGATATCTGTGATCTCCATTGAGTTGGGACCAAATGACACTCGCTTTAGAGGGCTAGTGTGAGTCATCTGGTATACAGATAATAGATTTGGAGCCAAGGAGGGAACATACAACACATCTTTGAACTTTCCATGTTCAAGCTTGATAGATTTCTTCCCTTTGGCTAGAATTTAACTGTCATTACCCATGAGAATGCAAGGTCCATCAGTAGACTACAAAGAGGAGAATGATTCTCTGGATGCAACCATATGATTGGAATATCCTGAATCAATGAGGAAGGCATGCTTCTTTGAACAACAAGCCTTCAGTGCATGGCATGTCTCTTCATGTTCTTCACTCTCTTCTCTATGGTTAACCTTCCTTGCGCCGCTAGGTACAGTAATGTTATATTTCTTCAAAAGAAGAGTCATTTCATCAATTGTTCTTCTCATACAAGAGCTTTTTGGATGAAAGCCCCTTCCATAGTAAGAATAAAGGATCTTTCCTTTGCCATTCTTCTTGCTTCTCTTCGAACCTGAAGGCTCATTTGACTGCTCTTTCTCCACAGTATACTCGTTCTTTTGCTTCCCATTACCATTCGTAGCTTTATGTCCTCTAATAACCAATGCTTGATCTTTGGTAGATTTGATGATCCCCATTTGGACCAGCTTGTCATGCCCATGAGTGAGAGAATCAATGAAGGAATTGAGAGTTGGCATCTAATTCCAATTAGGTGTTGACAAAGGTTGATACAAATACTGAGTAATATGTGCCAAGTTTGGAGAGGATCGCAAGGATGAGTTGATCATCCTCCTTCACAAATTTTCACAACGCCAACTGGGACACCAGGTTCTTGAATTTGGTGAAGAACTCATTCAGAGTTACGAAGTTGTCTAGATGAAGAGAAATCATCTCATTCTCTAGCTGATAGATCCTCAGATCATCTTACTTGTCAAACAAGGGAGCAAGTATGTCCCAAATCTCCTTGGGAGTCTTCAATCCATTGATGTGGAAGAGAATAACTTTAGAGATTGAGAGGCACAGACATCCATATGCTTCATCAAGCCTATTCCAATACTTTTCTTTATCAACATAATGTATTGGCTCTGCCTCTATCTCCATTGTGAGTTTGAAGAGTTTCTTGGAGTGAAGTTGCATTTCCATGTCCTCCTTCCACTGGTGATAGTTGAAGGAAGTGAGAATCTCTATTGGAGGGGCCATTGTGCTGTTGTAGCGAATGCAGTGAAGGAGACTGAGCTGCTTGTAGCGAATGTAGTGAAGGAGACTGAAAAACCTGTAAATCACAAAATCAAACAAACAAAGTAAGGTTGACATCCTGCACTTTTGGAATTTTCTTCACACCTAGCTTAGTTAATCAAGAAATCTTGATCAACAATTCCTTTGCTTAGGATTTATGTGGTAAATTCTTTGCTTATGGTGCAGTGCTGGAAGGAGATATATTGCTAAAAAAAATGATCCAGTAGGAGATCTGTAGGAGGAGAAGTGCCTTGTCTTTTCGAGGCTCTGATACCATATAAAATTGAGCACATAGATCTGTGGACCAACACACAACTCACAAAATAGGTCACACAATTTTACTTAGGAATTGAAGAATGAAACAGTGCAAAAATGGCTTGCTACTATGTAATGCTTTCATTAATCAAAAGCAATTGGATAATTAATTACAATGTAATACACTGGTATTAATAACCAGCCAATTCGAATGCATGAGAGAGGCATGTCTAAATTACTATCGGAGTTCAACAACCCAACTCAAGTGTCTAATTTAGCATTAATTGTCAGTTAACTAGCTAACTGACTGTGGTAGGTGAGTAAATGCGCCTCACCCACATACAACCATGCATTTCTAGTGCTAATAAGTAGTGCTGAATGTAACAGACTAACTGAGCTTGACTAGTCACCAACTGAACTCAACTGAAAGAGGTTGGTGTCGGCACTCCCATTGGCTCCTAAATTGTAGGCATTGGTCTAGGGGGCTCCTAAACTGATGCATGCAGGTGTAGTCAATGACAGTTAGCCTCAACTAGTGTTCAACGCACTCTAGTAACTGGTACATGTGACCTAATTAGGCCAAGTGGGCCCAATGATGCTAGTGACTAAATATAGACTAAAAAGACTCCTGATTTAGACATAATTGACCGAATTGGACAAGAAAGGATTATAATCCTAACAACCATAACAACTAACAACTCTCACAATAGTATCCAAATCTTTAGACCTTCCAATCAACAAACAAAAATGCCAACATCTCTTGAATTTGAATACTAATCAATAAAATTACTATTCATTACTAAAATAAGATGCACAACAAAGTTTATACTACTATTGGTTATATTATTATCTAGAGGGCATGGTTTATTGTTTTGGATATTTGGTCAACAACTATTATTAGTTTCGCGGTTGACTAAATTATTTTACATGTTTCCCAAAGTTTAACATTAGACATTCATATTTCTTATTTTTTTCTATTATTGCAAACTAATTTATCTTTAATCTTATTGGTTAATTGACCTGAAGTGTTATTGCCGAGCTGAGGATTTCTTTTTTTCTCATTAAATGAACATTTAATTATCCATCCTTTTGTTATCCTGTGCCACTTGAACATTTAATTCTCCATCTATTTGGAGTTAATTTTCCTTCCATTTTCCACAATTCACTATAGTCGCCATTGCTTTCACCATCAACTCCCCTACCATATCTCGCCGCTTTAAGCAGATAATTTGTCTTAAGCATATGATCATTATCCTCTGAGCTTCATCTCTTATCTCGACCATTTGTTGTGATCCTATTAATAATCAATCACCTTGGATTAACTCTAACATGGAATAATCCAATTGTACCTGAAGCTAACCCGCCTTCTCATACTTGCAGTAGAGACAAGGGTGTCTCAACATAGTGCACATAGGCTTTGATGAGGCAGATGCGCCCATACTTGAAAATCATGTACCAAGGAAAGCTTTGCAAGGGGACCTACTAAGCTTCGATAGTTGGGTTCACATAGAGGAGTAGCTGCAGGCTCAGGAACTTTGAGGTAACGTCTACTATTCATTGCACATAATCAATTCAATTGTACCTGCACATGATTGAAAGAAAATAATTAAAAAATAGTCCTTATATGTGATGCATTTATCATTATCCATTTTCAACTATTCTCTCACATAATCGCATGCATGGTTTATCATATATTGCAACAGGGCGAGTAATAGATAGCATGCAGCGCAGCATTTAATGCATTGGCGGCTGCGCTGCATACCGTCAGATGCCAGGCATTATGAGATCCCACGGTATGCAGCGCAGCTGCCAGTGCATTAAATGCTGCGCTGCATACCATCTATTGTTCGCCATCGTGGCAGAAGGCAACTAACGTGTGGAGGTGAAACAGATGGTAAACTTAATCCTTTTTTATGGTCATAAATTATGGAGCTTGTAGATAAATACTTTAGGGAATAATCCCTTGTTTGTTGTTGATTTTTCTCTGTCCTTTTCTGTGTCCTTTTAGCAACCACTCTTTTTGCTTTTAAAATATTATGAGTGTTTATCTATTTCGGAGAGTCAGATCCAAAGTCAGCACTTCAAGGTAAAATGTCCCAATGAGATGGGAAGAACTGGAGAAATGATAAAATGTCCCAATGAGATGGGAAGAACTTTGAATGACGTTCAAAGGGCTCAATTGCTACAATTAGAGATCTAGTTCCAGTTTTAGTTGAGTTTCCATTATCATCCCGTGGAAGTTAAGATGAAGCAACAACCCATTGAGTGGATTGATGCCAATCATCAAGAAAACAAAACTCTATCTCATGGAACATGAGAACAAAACTACACGAGCTCACATGTAATTATATCGCCAAAACAAAAGATCTACATATATATATACTCGAATTTGTTTCTGATCTCTGTGATCCCATGAACTACTGAGAACAGGATGTAACACTTAACAGGTTGTTCTACCCGTTCACTTTATTTTTTGAAGCCTTGGAACAACAGGAAATTGGAGTCAAGGACGGAGGGAGTGGGAACCAGTACCAGTAAACTAAAGAGCGGATGGCCATGAGCTATATAGTGAACTGACGCCATTCGACTTAAAATTCATGGAAATGAAAACTAGAGCATTATTCTTAAGGATTGCATCTGATTCCTGGACTTGGTCTGATCCATGAAGGTTCTGGTTTTGGTAGTTTCATGGGCTTTATCTCAAAACTAGTTTAACTACCTGCCACGAGTGGCGAATTAAGAGCCCGTATTTGAGAATTTGTTACCTTATCTAGTTTCGAAAAGCAAATCAAACGACAAGTTAATAGTGAGACTAATTAAGTTATGAGAAGTAGAAGATATATATAATAATAACAATGTTTGTATGATTGTGTAAACTTTTTGCCTACAACTTCCACTGTCCTCGACACTTAATATATTAGATGCATGTCTTCTTCAGTATTCAATGTTTGCCTATGCGTCATAGCCAAACATTAAGGTAGTCGCTGGAGAAAAAAAGATAGGAGCAGCAGTTCATTATGTTTATCCTTACCGTTGGTTAATCAGCATTTGGTTCAGCAGTACCAGGTCCACACGAGCAATCCCAGTATAAAATCCCTTCTTGTTATAGGACCAGGTAAAACAGTGAATGATGCGCCTGATTATGTTTATGGAGCAGTACTTATAATAGCATTTGAACCGGCAGAGCTACTTGTAGACCCGGTTTCAACACCACCTGCATGAGCAAACCAATGATATGACTTATCAATCTTTAAAGGCGCGGGCTAGCTATGGAGCAAACCTCCCTCCATCGGAAGGAGGAGGAGTAAAGTCAAAGTCAACATTGACTTTGCTCCTCCTCCATCCGATGGAGGGAGGTTTGCTCCATAGCTAGCTTATTCCATCTTTAAATCTAAACTGTCGAGAAACCTCGGCAGGTATCAGCTGCCATGCAACCTTGTTATGGTTGAACTAAGAACTATAAGGTTTAGTTAATGTAAAAGTACATACTAGATGAGCTCCTACGTAATGCTCATCTTAACCCTAAGTAAGATGAATAATAAGGGAGATGGCGGTGTTGATTACATTGCATTTGAGGATGAAGACATTGACTATATATATTTACTTTGTTTTCATTAACAATAATTGTTATGTACCATATATTGAAGTGCGGTTTGTAATTTTTAAGGAAATGATAACCTAATTTTCATGAAAATGGATTGTTTTATGTTGTATTTAAGAGTTATTACATCATAATAAAAATAATTTGATATGATTATGGGCCATGTTTGTATTTGTTATTCTTTGGGGTATTGTTTTTATACACTTTTGGGAACTTGTTTGTATTTTATTTTTATTTTTTATATTTTAACCTTTAATAATATGGTGTGTTTATAAGATCTTTAATAATATGGTGTGTTTATAAGATGGTATGTTTATATTCCAAAATCATTTTCTTTTAGGTTTTATATTCCAGATTTTTGATAAATGCATGATACAAAGTATGTACCTATTTATATTTAGAATTCTCACATCGAGTCTCTCAACCTTGATGTCCACGTTGATTCTAAATTTCCTCTCTACAATCTTAGATCCATTGAACCTTTCACATTCTTAGATATATTGAATGATAAATCATTGATGTCTCCCTAAATTTCCTCTCTACAATCTTAGATCTATTGAACCTTTCACATTCTTAGATATATTGAATGATAAATCATTGATGCCTCCCTAAAAAAATCCAACAAACACCTTCACATTCCCAGATCTATTGAATGATGAATCATTGATTTCCACCTAAAAAGAATGGATTCAAACACCTTCACATTTCTAGATCTATCGAATGATGAATCATTGATTTCCACCTAAAAAGAATGGATTCTTATTAGCAATATTATAAATCATGTTAGTAGGTGAGGTGTTATAAAAAAATATGTGACATTAGTTTTAAAAACCTTTTTTAATAGCATACAATTACATTTTGCATTAAAATTATTGATAAATATATAGGATTTCCACCCACACTTTTGGAAGCATGACACTTGATTTATATTCTCCCTTACACTAACCCTCTTATTTGGTGTTGTTATTTTGCTTGTCTTGTAGTGTATGTGTTGGGAGTTGACCTGGACGTTGTATCCAAAACGTGTACTTAGTGGAAATATACTACCAGGTCCTAGTTAAGGATATGTTGATAGGATGTTAGACCATATTGTTAAACTCACGGGGACGCTGAACATTATGCCAACAATATCTCCATCAATGTTTGTTGTCATTTACTTACGTTATGTACTCTAACTAAAGAAGTAATTGGAATGGGTGTAACCAATAAAACCATATCTATGATGTATAAAATACTTTTCAAGATGAATAACAAATTGACTGAATGTTTCGTCCAATCTATTCTTGTTAATGGTATTCCTATGTGTGTTTGATATGTAGTCCTGTTTCTTGAATGTAGTGTTGAACTTGGATGTTCAACACTTTGTTGATGTTTCCATTCTCTTTTGGTTGGGTGACAACAACAACAAAACAGGATTGGTTTGAACTTGAAGGAGATCATAACGATGTGAAGAAAACCCTGCTATGAAAGATCTTGTTAGTATGTGGATGCACTGTTGAAGATTTTCTTTCCAAACTAGCAGTAGTAGAAAAAGTGAGATAAATGACTACGTGACTAAAACATTTAGTCACATGATTGTTTGTAAGATAAAAATGACTAAATTAGAGCAACACAGCTAAAAATGACGAAATAAAATGACTAATTTAGTCATTTGATAAAAATACTTAGTCACACAATTACAAATGACTAAAAAATGACTAAATACCCTTATTGATTAAAAAACCTAGATACTCCTATAAACTATCATTTGATAATTTAGATATTAATATATATTAGATTTTATTATATATATATATATATATATATATATATATATATA
>LPNX010146491.1:101263-137715 GCA_001517045.1 Pseudotsuga menziesii
TTGATCTGGCCGCGCCCAGGTGCACGGCAAGGACAATAGTTAGATTGTATGAATCAAGTATTGTTATGGCGGAAGCATATTGATAATAAGCAAAGAAGGAAATACTCTACACACATAAACATACACACACACAAACAATATGCAAGAATTTGAACCAATCTCTCCTTAATTTCTCTCTCTGTTACTTTGTTATATATTTCATTATCGTTGTATATTACAATAATCTACATGCTTGAATAGAGTGCTGAGAACGCTTGGGATTTCTGTCTCTTGCACTTATTTACAACAGAAGTTGGAACGGTTCTAGAAGTTCTACCGTTATAGACGACTAAAAGACATAAATACAACTTGTCGTAGCTCGTTGGTCGTCGATGCCGATGATGCATGTCGAGGTGTTAAATCTGCCAAAGTCAATATTGAACATGTCGAGATGTTGAATCTGTCGAAGTCGATGTTGAACCTATCAAGGTGTTGAATCTTTCGAAGTCGATGTTGGCATCCGTCATCTACGACAAACAATGCTAGTTGCTGGGTGGATCATCATTCCTTGTCCATTCTGTTGTAATGCCAAGGAATCAATGTCATGTCATTGAGTTTGTTGCACTTTTCACGTCCATATCTTGTATGGACAAATTCGTCTCTATTTGACCATTTTGACCCCTAGTTCAAGATTCGGCAAGTAAAGGCATATTATGTCACATCAATTAAAATTTGTCAATATTGCATCCATTGATAAAATTGCATATCATGCCCATCACCGGTTTTCTTACTCCCCCTGTGGTTAAAACGTTAAAAATATCACCTTATGAACCTCCTTCCAAAAATCACTCTTAACCTTCTTTTTCCAAAAAGAAAAAAAGACTCCCCCCTTTTATGCATTATAGTTCTTCTTTTTAAGAATTATTTTTTCTAAGGCTTATCCTTATCAATTTATTAATACTTACAATTTGTAGTAAAGTATTTTCTTTTACTTTTCTTCCAAAATAGAAAATTCAACATATATAGTTTATAGATTATATATTGTTAATATATTAATATAATATAGCTATTTTATATTAATATTAATATGAATATTTTATTTTATAGTTTTTTTATATTAATATTAACATTTGAAAAAAAAACATAATATTTTTTCCAAGGGGATTCAAAATAAAAATTGTACATGTGATATAGCCACCATTTTGTCAAGATCTCAACAACCTCAAAGTCTCTATCCAAGCTCCAACAATCTAAGTTAGTCTTGATTCATAGGAATATAAGAGAGAGATGATGAGGTCAGCTCTATGCACCTACCCACCAAATCTTTGATCTATGCTCCTTCTGACATTATACAAATCCCTAATCATTGCCATGGAGGAGGTTGTGCTCCCAAATTCAAGGACCCTTACCCCTCCTTAATGTTACCGGTATCATTAGACGAAATTTCAACTCAAAATGGGCCTCCTAAGGAAAATTAATAAAATAATAAAAATAATATTTATTAATTTTGGAGGAAGAAAAGAAAAAAACTACTTTTTTGTTTGTATTTTGGACATATCTCTCTGTGTGTTTACTCAAATTTCGATTGGAAGAGCTTGTTGGATGCATAATTAAATTCCGCATCCAATGAGTACCCACTCGGCATACTTTTGACGGACCCCGCTACCCCAAAAACAAGAAATACATGAAAAACAAGTGATGATGACACATCATCACGCTTTTTTCATGTATTTCTTGTTTTTCGGGTAGCAGGGTCCGTCAAAAGTATGCCGAGTGGGTACTTGTTGGATGCGGAATTTAATTCTGCATCCAAGGAGCTCTCTCGATTGAAATTTGAGTAAAAACATAGGGAGATATGTCGAAAATACGAACAAAAAAAGTAGTTTTTTTAATGATACCTATCCCCAAATTTATATTAAAAAATTGTTTAAGACCTATATGGTGTTTCAAATTTAAAGAAATTTCATTGGCTAACACATGATGACATGGAATTTGAATTAGTGTTAAAAGGCCCATTTTGAGTTGAAATTTCCTCTAATGGTATAGATGTGATTAGATATATGTATTTTAGGAGGAATTGGGCATTTTGGAGCTAGTTCCAGTAGATCATAGTAGAACAAAAAGGACCAAGAAGGATTGAGTGTGTTGAACTACTAACATGCATAAATAGGGTTGCAAAAACACCTACACAGAAGTTGGATATTTTGGTTAATGCTGTATCTGCATAGTTTGATGTAAACCCTAGTCTCATCACATGCATGCCAATTATTGTTTGGCGGAAATTTGTACAAAATATTCTTGTCATGTTGGATATATTGGATCAAATCCCAAACATAGTCATGGACAATCTAGTGGAGCGCAATGAGAAGGAGACTCAAAAAGGGGCAGATTGTGTGTGATGAGACTCTGTGGTGTTTTTATAGGAGGAAATATTCTTTCCTTCCACCCTCATCACTCCCCCCTTGAGCAATGGAAAAATCACCATATCATGTGCCTCAAGTGATAAGTCAGCCTAGTATGGTTTATGTTATGTGCATAGGGTGTTGGTCTGAATCCACCTCCAGAGGCACTCTAGACTAGATATAAAACTAGTTTCGTTAGGAAGTGGTTCCCTTACCACTAAAGAACTAAGACATGAGATTTCAGTAGCCTTATTCTTTCATTTCTCTCTCGAGGAACATTTGGTAAATTAGTTTATAAATAAGCTCTTCCATGGGTGAAATTACAATTGGATCTATTCCTCCCACACATGTACATAGTGAATACTTAACAGATATGTGATTTTTTTAGCAAAACTAAATTTAGGGCTCGTTCATTGGTTGGTTTATCAATCTAGTCTAACTTATTTTTCCATTGATCGAGTTTGTGTTATTGCTTGATAATTGTTTGTTCTTTTTTTTGCTTTTTTTATTTCTTTTTTTTCATTCTAATCGGATTGTGATCAAATTACCCTATTTTATCGATCAAATCAATCCGTCGAGCAACGTTTTGCAAGACCTTGAGGAAGGATCCTTCACCGAGTATTGATGTCTGGAACGAGTGATATAAGGACGAATTAAGCTAATCAATATTTCAGTTTACCTGAGTTGTCGGTATGGGGGACGTGTTATTATTTACGATGCACCACTTTTGTGGTATTCTTGGTTATTTCACCCCCTAAAAATTTAGGCATGTAATTTATTGAAAGATGTCGGTTGTGGAGCCTAACATTCTAGATTCAAAGATGTTATTGTTTAGTTTTGTTTGTACCCTAGTTTTATTGTACACTTGTCCTAGTAGGGGGGTCAGGGGGCCAACAAGGGTTTGGGGGAGAATCCCCTGAAAGAAATTTTTGGGATGTTTGTTGGCCAATAGTTTGCGGGCCCTTGGTATTTGGCTATAGTATTTTCCCATGGTAATTCCCTTAAAACAGGAAGGATTTGTAATAAAGGCTATATATTGTATTGTAGAATTATAAAACAATCTTCATGATTGTGTGAGAGACACTGAGAGAGATCGTGAGAGAGTGAAGAGGAAGTGCAACAGGGTTGTTGCAGGTTATATCCCTTCATTTTGCTAGATGGTATAATCATAAAGGAATGGCATTTTCTGTGTGGACATAGACCATCTTGGGTGAACCGCGTTATATATGTGTCTGTCTTGTAATGTGTTTTTAATATTTGCATCGTGTTTATTATTTATTGTTATTGCTATGCGATCCTATTTTTCTAACAAAATAACCTTGTGCTATTGGAGCAGAACAAATCTAGAGCAACAAATTATTGAAATGAAAAATATATCATCAAGATCGCATAATTGTGGTCATAATCCTGTATATCCACGATTGTGGGAATTTTATAAATAAATTCCCAATTATCTACAACTTGATGTATTGTAAGCACTATGTCAAATCCTAGGTACTAACATTTCAGCATGCAGGGTTTTTTTATGGAAGCCACATGATTCTCTCTCTTTCTTACAATTTTTCATAGTTTTTCAAAGTGAATGAAATACTGTTGAAAATCAATTTTTAAAAGCATCACCCTTGAAGGTTTTTAGTGCATCACTGCATGCTATGACTATTGGGGTTTCTGACAATGCAGTCATTCGATTGAGATAGTATGCAATCATTTCATCCCATACATTCTCTAAAATTTTGTGCATGTAAGGTTTAATATGTCGATATTATGAAAAGCATGTGGTGCAACTTATGTTGGAACTTTATCTGGAGATTGTAGTTCCACATTCATGGAGAAAAATCATGATAATTGAAAATCCATCAATTTCTCGATGCATTGAGACAAAAAAACACTAATGATAATGAAAAAATGGTTTTCTTTTCCTTTCTTGATTCGATTCTAGTAGTATACTATCATTTGACAAAGAGCGAGTGTTGAATGTTGGAGGTTTGTTGTGTCACTTGATTGAACTGAATTTATTTATGAACCATATAAATAATCCTCTTTTTTTTGCCAATGTAAAGCTTAATGACATAGTCAAGAGGGTTCATAGGGTTAAGGGGGCTCGCACTTGGGTAATAAGGCTCCTTTTGTAGTCCTGGACGTACATGGTCCTCTTCGATATTTTCTTCATTTGATGTAGCATTTCAGGGGCAAATCCTGGAGAATTTCTAATTTTCTTTAGGTGAGATATTTAAATCCTCCTCCTCCAGGATTAGGTTCTAGATATCTTTGATGTTTTTAACAATTCTGTCAGAGATAATCAATGACATTGTCTAACGTAACAAGGTTATTTCTTTTAACTTGTATGGAACTTTTGTCTCATTTAAACTTCCATGTAACTTCATTTATTGGTTGTAATATTTCATTATATTTCTACCCTAAGATCACCTTTCTAGAGAAATTACCAAGACAAAGAAGTCATTGGTATTGAACACCCAAGTCATTCCTCTAGCTATGGACACCACTTGCTAGTTTGAATTCCAGTTGAAATTCTATTTGAATTCGAATTTACTATTTTGAATCTGAATTTACTTTTTTCCTTAAAAAGAGCATAGTTAATGAATACAAATGTTGAAATTATCTTGAGATTAGACTTCTTTAGCCTTGACATTGACCTTTTAAATTCAACCAACTTCAAGAATTTCGATATTTTTAAAATTCTACAAATTGTTAACCTCATCAATAAATTGTGAAATATTGTGACTTATACTGATACAGATCCAGTTTATACAGATCAAGTTTAGACCTTTGTATGAAAGATAAACAACATTTCAAAGAATAAATAGTTTTAGGAGTTACATAACTACACAATTTTTAATAATCATGATTTATATGCTTGTGATAATATGGTAGCATTTATACTCTTAACGTTAAAATCTATGTTCCGTCAAAATTAGATTTAATGCTTTGAAAATGGAGAAAAGGCAATGGATCCCTTTTAAATCCAAAGTAGGTTAATTATTTGAAATGATATTATATTTTATTTTGGGTTTTTGGGATTAATTATTTGAAATGATATTATATTATTTGAAATCCATATAAATTGAATCCTTCTCCAAATGTCGTTTAAAGGAAAAAAGAAAATAGATTTACATCGGAAGTGCATAAAAAAATGGCTTCTACTAGGAACTTGGGAGGAAACGAATCTAAGCAGCTGGGATTGCACTAGGATAAATTTGTGACGTTTCCCACAATTTTAGGGAGTAAACTACTGAACTAACCATTTGCACCGATCGGAGGATCTGGCTCTTGTGAGCGGTCACATCCGACTTTGCCGATCGTCCGATCGGTGCAAATGGTCAGGCAAATAGGTCAATCTCATTTTTAGTTTTTCTCTTTTCCATATTTGTATATACTTATGCTTTGCTAAGTTACAAAATGTCATTCAAATTTCAAACCTTGTTTGACTTTACAGCACTACATTTGTGTTTAGGTTCTTTAGAATTCAACAATGATAAAGCCAATAATCTAGAGGTGTTAAGTTGTGTAAGTGAAGTAAGTCAACAATGTTTTATTTAAAATAACTAGTGCTATTTGAATCTTGTATGACTTGGTTTTTTCTCATTAACAACTGATATGTTCTCATATTTTGTGGTATTTTAGCAAGTTAAATTTTAAAATGATACATATAACATTTAGAGGATTTATGAGAATATTATAGGTGGCTCTTCATAATAACTAAGTTACAGTTTTATTTTTCCTTTCTTTGGGAAAAATATAAAATTATATCACTAGGAAAATGCATATTTATATGGGACAGGAAAAATTCCATCTTTGTATAAGACATATATATGAATTAGGAAATACTTTCCTCTAGATATTATGTGTTGTAGGAATTAGGAATACTTTACTTAAGTTGAAAACCTGTAGCTTATTTCTCTATGATCTCATTTACATTATACTTGGTATTTTTTTTCCTAGGTAAATATCCTAGGGAAAACCCTTGGGTATTCCTCTCTTTTCAAGGATGGTACATAGGGTAAGCCCCAAAATCTGTTGGACACAAGGTTATTCAACAACATAAGTCAAAGCAATTACAACAATACTATATTCATTATGAGCTCAACATGTCATTTACAAGAATAGAACTTGGGCGAGAAGGATAATACTCCATCCCATAACCATTCAAGATGGAACCAATTGACATTATACTTGGTATTTTTTTGGTTTAGGTGGAATTTTTCTTTGTGATTTGATTCTCCTGACAATAACCTACTTCTTTCCGTCGTGTTTTTATTAGCGATTATAATTGTTTGTGTGGTTTCTACGTATCCTTGAAAACCTTTGTTTTCACTTGTCCAACACTTAATTGGTTTTGGTTGTCGACCTCTAGGATTCTTCTTCCATTCGTTGCATAGTATTTTCCTTATTTTGGGAATTTCTTACCTTGGGATTTCCAAATCAATATTTTCTCAGACATTTTAGAACCCTTTTTCTCAAATTGGTACTATCTCTTACCGTTGCAGTATTTTTCCTGTAGAAAATTTGTTTTTCTCTGTTAGAATCTTGTGAGTCCAATTTTCTATGAAATTTGCAATTTTTGAAACACTTCCAGATTTTGCAAGTTTACTAGGCCTTTGGTACTTTATTCTTTGTTGATTACATACATAACTCTTTCTTGTGCAATTCACTACAGGGAAAAGAGCTTGTAGCGGAGGTCACAGTGGAGGCTTTTAGTGTTACAATAATGGAAAAAAAATTAAAAAAACCTCTGCTACAACCTCCACCAATGGTAGTGGATGTTTTAATGGAGGTCGTAACGGATAAATATTATAACTAAAAAAAACTTGGCGACTAGATATTTTAGCGTATTTTTTTTTTGAATAAGCTCACTGGTGCATTTCATAAGACAACGCACCAGTGCTCTACAATGTAAGGTATCTGCATTGAAGTATTCAAATATTAAGAGAACCATAAATAACAAAATTTCAATGTCATACAGGTGCTTGTGTATCTATTATACACATTGGTGCTTTTTTACATAACAAATGCACCGATGTGATTAGTCACATCCTATGCACCGTAATTTTTTTTTTTTCATTTGTCGGCGCAATCGACTGATATGAGCACATCGGTGTGTATCAACCAATGATATGCATCGATGCCAATAAACTAATGATATGCACTAGTGTGTATAAACCAATGATATGCATCGATGTGAAAAAACAAATGAAAAGACACTGGTGACTCCATCTGACAAGTGAGGATCTTTATTTTAAAATTCAACTGTGCATTTAATTAACATAACTGGACCGATGCGTAAAAGTTGTTAGGGAGCACCGGTGCGCCTAATTATGGTAGACGCATTGGTGCATCATCGATTAGCAAAAGCACCACATATGATTCTTCAAACAGTGGTTACTGACATTGGAACCAAATATATCAATTTTAATGATTGCATTTGTGAGGTTTATTAGTGTTCGGGGAGACACACCAGAGCAACATTAATTATCAAAAGCACCGCATATGATTCTTTAAACAGCGATTGCTGACATTGTAGTGAAATATATATATTATATTTTTATTTTTTAAATTACATTATTTATTTGAAATTGAGATATCATAGATGCAAACATCAATTGTAATATTTAATCATCCATACATTTAATTACTAATGTATCGTTTCACATGTAACATGTGATGTAATGTCCCCATTTTGTCAGCACCAAGGAACAACCGATGACCCATCAAACCCCATAGATCCTAGTGAGAATATGTTAATTAATTACTAGGGGGGGGTAACATTTTCCAAGTAGTCTAGGCAATAAAATTAAGTAACTAATGTGGGATATAGTTGTTTTTAGTTAAATTAAATTAAAAAGGCTCATTAATATTTTGTAATATTTATTAAATTAAATATGAATTGGACATGCTAAAAGAGGCCATGAGGGTGCATAAGGAAAGAGGGATATCCCTATGAGTTATCACTCAAAAGAGGAAAATGGAGGAAAGTAGCATAAATAGGGTGGCAACAAAAATAAGGAAACTGGCAAAAGCATGCACAAAAGCAGTCAGCCAGAAAAAAAATGCACAAGAAGGGAAACTGTAGGAAAAGCATGTGAGAAGAAAAAGAAGGAAAGTTTTATAAGAAAAGAGGGCACAATTTCTAAAGGGACTAAGGCATGTTTTTCAGAAAAGCAGGCACAAGAGGGTGCAGTTTCCAATAGAGGAAAAGCAGGACAATTAGCAAGCCAGGAAATCTAGGGAGACAAAGCAAGGAAGTTTCTAATTTCTTCATGAGGGTGCATAGGTCAAGGGAAGTGGGACACCTATTGATCCAATTCGACCTTGAATCCTAATATTGCTATAAAACCATGATTGCACATCACTATCAAAACTTTTGGTTATTTGAATTATGTCATGAGAGCTCTGTTACTCAGTGGTTGAGAGATGTGTCTCATCTGAGCTTTGGGTAGTGTTCCCCTTAAAATTATTTTTACATATTCTTTCATGAAGCCGGTGCATCCATTAATGGAGTTTTTTTGCAAGTCCCGAAGTCATCCTCAAGTCTATGCGAATTCTCTTGCAGATCTTGAGAGTCTTCCATCTGAATTTTAAAGATCTAGCTAGCATTTTCCTCTTTTTGAGCATGGGATCATGAGTGGTAATTAGTGAATCACATCCATTAATTATAGTATTTCATGATTCTTTATCAGATCCTGAAGTTCCTAGTCCTTGGAGACATCTGAGGATTCGAATCTCCAAGTCTCTCATTGATTATAACTTCTAAATGCATTGTATTAATGCATATGATTAAAGAATGATATATAAACTGTTTATGAGATTTATTTCAACATGCATGGATGTTATTTGATGTTAAAAATATGCTCTGTAATTTTCATAGCAATCTGAATCTTTATGAATGAGCTTTACATGGTTTTTCTCAACCTTGTCTAGATTTGCACCTAGAATTGACTATTTTTATTGTAGGATGCATAATTCGACCTATGTGTATTTAAATTAAATAATTATTATTATTATATGTTCTTAAAATTTTTATGTAAGTATCCAATGTCTACAATGGATAATTCGTAGCCTCCTTCATCTCTTTGGAAAATCCAGAAGGTGAAACTAGTGAGTTATCCTAAGAGCTAGTTTTTCTCATGCGACCTTTATAATCATTATAAACTGTTCATGTTATATAAAAACATGAAATTGATGATTTAAAAAACCAATAAAAGAGTCCTATAATATTCCTAAGCTTATCTTAGCTACTGGTTGCTTGGAAATTTCTTTGTAAAGGTTTTAGTTTGCACCAGTTGGGACTCCCAAAAGCCTAGTAGTAGACTTTAGCCTGGATGATGTTCGAAACATAAATGGGATCAAAATATGGGTTATTATGAACCTAAACAATCAGTATCCTTCATTTCCTTACTAATTTCATCTAAATCCTAGTTTATTCCCTCGCTCAACTTGCTAAATTGCCCACTTGTCAGCTAGTTTGTTTTGAAAATTTGTGTAAGAGAGTTAGTAATCCTAAAATATGATTTAGGTTCATTAAAGTTGTATCATAGATATTTCCTCCACCCCTATGGAAATAAATCTCATTTGAATAAATTTTCCATCATGAGGTTGGTACCTTTTTGTGATGGAAGAAGAAGGCTATGAAGAGCCCTCATGCAGTTCCTCAGGTAGATTCATTAGGGATGATGTTGATGAATTCCATCTTCCAGCTTAAGATGAAGTCATATGGAAGAAATATACAAGTGTTTTTGGTCAAATGTTCAGTGGAAATAACTCTAATGAATATTTCCAGTTTTTCATGGAATACTATGCTTTAAAAGAAGAGATAAGGGAGGTCTTTTCTTTCTGAGATTACTGTTACCTTGAGATGAAGAAGGTGTTCAAGGACCCCTAATTCCAAGAAAATGAATTAAGTATTGCACATATGATTGGTAGCATGTGAAAATAAGTGGGGTTAGTATAACCAAATGGAACCAAAGTAGATGCACAAGTGGATCTTTGTTGTACTAGCCACTGCAAGGAGGAACCGAGTTACTCCATCTCTCCAAGCAAGGACGAGGAAAATATCAAGCATAAGTATGATAAGAGTTCTAATTTTTACAACATCCATGTCTACTTTCAGCCACATGATCCATTAGAGGATGAAAATATTTCACTTGCATATGAGGTCTGCAAAGCGAATGACAACTATGGAGAGAGGAAGTCACTACAAAGTGACTGCAGTGGAGAAGAAAAGTTCCATGAAGGGGAGTGTGAGTTAGAAGAAAACAAGGAGGATGATGTTGTCAATGGTGGTAAGACATCTTATGGATCAGATCCAAAAGAAGAGCATAGATCATATCTGAAATAATAATTTGGGCATCATAATGAAGCATAAGACAAGTATACATCAAGTGGATGTGAACCAAAAGATTTGGTGGAAGATCAAGCTACCACAACTCAACAACATGAATAGAAAAATATGATGCAAAGGGATGGACACAGTTTATATTTTTGTATTCCCTTGTATCATGATGAAGTTGTAGCCACATCAGAGGAGAGGTTTGATATGTGTGAGAATCCACATCCCACTATCATCGTTGAGGAGAGCCATGAACCAACTAGTCTTGTTGGTGGGAAAACATAAATATAGATCCATGAAGGAGAAGTTTCCAATGAGCATAAAGAGAAAGACGTTGCAGCAATGAAAGAAGAACAAGGATCAACCCCTCAGCCACCATATCATCTTTCTTGTGATTTTGATCCTATGATGAAATATGAAGAGGAGGTTAATTGGCAAGAACCCTATTTTCTTGCAGGGTTATGAAAGATGGATGACCAAAAGATTCAAGAGGCCCTGAAGATTCTCCATGGAACAAATGCTTTCGTTTTAGGAATATGTTGGATCATGCAGGAAAACTCTTCCATGGAGGATATGGAGAAAATACAAAAACCAATATCCAACACTAAATGTAACATTTTGAGTCTTCTTTCTGAAAGAAGTTATTTGATTGGGCTTGTTGAGATGTTACATGAAGCTTACATAAGAGATAATGAAGAAATTTGCAACCTCGAACATGAATTGAATTCCACCCAATAATTTTTTAAAGATGCTCAAGAATTAATTTAAGAATCTAAGATCCAGAATGAGCAGCTTCATGAGAAGTTTCCAATATCACATTCTCCCTCCTACATTTTGGACAGTCATTCTCATATGGCTGATTGCATTCATGGTTCAAAGGAGGAACCTAATGTGATGGTGGTACATGAGGAACATTCTAATTTGCATTTGCTTTAGGAGGATTAAGCATTTGAGTTTCCTCTTGGAGAGAGTCACACATTCATGGAGAAGGAAGAGAAGGACACCATTATTGAGCAAACCTATGGAGGAATACATGCATCCACTTGCTTAATGCATGAGAATTGTAGAGGGTTGTTTGGCATGCATGATTTGAAGGAGACACCTTATGAGATACCCTTATGGGTGGTAGATTCTTATCTAAAGGAGGTGGATGATCACATTCCATATGGATCATCAAATGAAATTTCTTATTCATGCATTGATGGGGTTGGTATAGGAATCAATGAAATTAATACTTTGGGAGGTAAAGGGTTCTTTTATTTTTGCAATTTTTTTTTATAACTGACATTGTCCTGACATGTGAGCATCAACAAAGATTTATTTTGCAGCCATTATATACCTCTTGTACACATGCACATGAGGTGCATTATTATTTTCATGTGCTTGAAGAGTTTGAGGTAAATCAAGATGAAGACCAAGAACCTGTATTGTCCCAATGAGATTATTAGTTTCCTTTAGGAAATTGTTCTACACCCTTGGAGGAGGCACATGATCTTAAATTCATTAAACCAACCAATGGATATAGTTCTACATCCATTAGCTTGATGTATGGGTATTGTAGGATTTTGGTTTACCATTCTTCACCCCACACTTTTAATTCATCCATATCAGGTGGGGATGAAAATTGGTGAAGGGATTTTTCTTATTGGTTCCACATGAGGAGAAGGAGGCTCCCCTTCTTCTGATGACTTGATGATCAACCCTTGGGGTTTGAAAAGTGTGTCATTCCCTTAACAAATTATTGAGCAACAACAGAGGTATCTATCTTGTGTCTCTATCATGAACAGTGATGCATGGGAGGTCCACTTAAGTCATTTGAGTGGAAAAACAAGTAACAATTTGAGATCTTTGATTAGAACAAACTTTGCACCTAAGGAAGTTACATGTTATCCATTGGGATATCTAAGTTGGAGTTTGGATTCCTCCACATGATTGGGCGAGTGCATACATATTGGAGTCGAACAAACCCAAAGGTAAATTTCTTTCTTGCATCAGTGAATTTTCATCGTGTACAACCCATATTTCACATGAGTAGTGGCCTCATCTTCTATGGTTTCTATACGATGCTCCCAATATACATGGATGGAAATGGGGTCACCACCTGTGCATTTAGAACATAAATGATATGTGATTCAGTGCTATCTTTCACATGGAGTCACATATTTTGGAAAGTATTGATATGATTTTACCCTACATTGAGGAGTTCCATTCTATGTGAGGAAGTATCGCATATATTCAATTTTGCACTGGGAGTTTTCAACTTTCAGTGTGGTGGTATGATTTTCACATCCTCATTTTCATTTTTTATGATGATGATTTTTTGTTGTTTTTACTGATGTTTGGAAGGGTGCAGATAATACCATGGGACCCTACTATTCTTTGGAATGAAATATTTCCAAAAGGGGCAACAACATTTGGATCATTGCAGAGAAGTCACTGGGATCCAGGCATTCTACTATATTATCTTAACTACGTTGAATTTTTTTTTGAAAAAGGTTTATTCATTGGGGAATGACCATAACCAAAGTGGTGCAATAGAAACATGGTGGGCTTTGGTATTTATCTTGTAATTGAGGATTCCAATTCTAGACAGCCAGCAACCTATTTTAAGAATTGAAGTCATTGGTTGTATTCATAGATGGTTGGAGTTGGTTTCTTGCTTGAGGGAAAACAATTTTGGGATGGGAGGACTGTAATGTCCCCATTTTGTCAACACCAAGGAGCAACCAATGACCCATCAAACCCCATGGATCCTGGTGGAAATAAGTTAAATAATTAATAAGTGGGGGATAACATTGGCTAAGTACTCTAGGCAATTAAATTAAGTAACTAATGTGGATCTTATCACAACTTTTGGCTATTTGAATTTTGTCATGACATCTCTGTTACTCAGTGGTTGAGAGATGTGCCTCAACTGAGATTTGGGTGATGTGCCCCTTAGCATTCTTGTTCTATCTATTTTCATGAAGCTAGCGCAACCATTAATGGAGTTTTTTTGCAAGTCTTGAATTCATCCTAAAGTCTATTTGAATTCTCTTGTAGATATGGAGAGTCTTCCATCTGAATTTTGAAGATCTAGCTATCATTTTTTTTCTTACTAAGCATGGGAGATAGAGTCATGAGTGGGAATTAGTTGCTCCCATCCATTAATGGTGGTATTGTAGGTGTATTTATTGGATTGCATTGGAAATTATTAGCTTAGGTGATACTCCCCATGCTTACCAAGAGGGTGATGGGACCCTCATTTATTTGAATAAAGGAGTGGATTATCCATCTCCATTCATAGATATTATTGCATCTTTTCTACAATTCTTTGTAGTCTCAAGTAGTTTGGGAGAAGCATACTCCCCATTTTGGTTTCTAGCTACTCATAATATGTTTTTGGGTGTGATTGTAGGTTTAGAGAGTTGTTATATGGATTCTATTGGCTCATATGGTTGTAGAATTCCATCCTTGATGTAAAAAACTCTATGATGTTATATGATAATAATAAAAACTAGCTCCGTTCTGCAGAAAATCCTTTTGTGTTTTTTATGTTTATGAACCTGTGCTCAATGTGCGCCAATTCTGAACAGTTTTTGTAATTCAGTTTACAATGTGTCTTCTTCTTGTCCATTTTCAAATCTAAATCCATATTTGGAAATTATATATAAAAAATATTCAGACCCCACCTTCATATTGGAAGTTTTGGAGGCTCTACTGGTGTTTGAATCGAGTTGGAAACATGGTAACTACGTGATCCTAAATTGAGAAATATCACTCTCGGTGACCCAATATACCAAATCGATCTCTACAATTTTTTGGAGACACTCTTACTGCAGAACCTATTATAAGAGATACCAGATACCATTTGCAAAACCCTTCCTTGATTTCCAGAGACTCCAACCTCTCTGAAAGACAATTCCTAGTTCCTTTCTCTTTAAGCTAGTGAGAGAATATAGTTTTCATATGCTGGTGTACCTAGGTAGAATTGGAGTAGAATTCAACAATAGTTGATTTCGAAACATAAATGGTCCCATCACATTGTTCAAAGGATTTTCAAAACTAGTGTATCCCTTGTCTGCCTTCCTTAGATTGGTGTCTCCCTTGTTCTTTTGATTTGGTGTGCCTAGATTTTGATTTGGGTACATCATAATGGTATCATAGTTTAGCCACTTTGGATGAGTTTTTATTTTTTGTATGTAGATTATAATTTGGGTACGTCATAGTGGTATTGAAGCATGGTCCTTGCACCTGTGTATTGGAACATCCATTGAAGAAGAAAGTTGCAGCTATCTCCTACTCTAATAGTGATGCATATTATATCTCTGAGTACTTGAGAGAAAATGACAAGGATTTGAAATATTTCATTAAAAAGGTTGCACATATCCTTGAAATGGGGAACATCCAAAGGTGTTTTGGTGTTGTCAATCATAAGGAGGAGCATAATCCACTCCAAGGTGACTTGGGAAACGTTGGGGATCCAATCCTCACTCATGAGGGTTGTACATCACATGAGCATGATGAGACCACCACCCATGCTATCGAAGAAGAACATTCCAAAGACACATATGAATATATGGACATGGATAGTATAACATCTACTAATGGATGCTTAATCCACTATGGAGAAACTATTGATGGTTGTTCAATAAATTTTGAGACACTTACTGATGGGTGTCATGATGGGGTACTTACTGATAACTTCCCAAGTTCTGCAAAGGAATATACTAATGGATGCTATGATGGATATATACCTATTGATGGGTTCCAATGGGAGAATTATACTTGTGGATGTACATCTCTCTATGTTGGTGACATAAAAGTTCCGCTTGATGATCCTACTGCAAGTACATGTTCCTATGTTTCTAAAGAAGATAAATATTGTGTAGTACAGGAAGAGGTCCCAAGATGGATCTCACCATCACCACATGAGCTTCATAAGGTTGATCCATTGATATATGATGAGGAGGTTCATTCTCAACCTTCTCCCTTTGAAAATCCACTCAATATGAGTGAAAGGAATATCAAGAAGACCTTACACATTCTCGATGAAACCCATGCTTCAATGCCACAATCTGCTGGAAAGTTCCTTCATTGGAGGAGCCACCTTGAATTGAAGCCATGGAGAAGATTAAGAAGGAATTTTCTATAATCAAAGGAAAATTTTTGCAATTGATTTATGATAGAGATGATTTGCTTAATATTGTGGATATGTATCATGGTGCATCTTTAAGGAATGAATAAGAGGTTGACTAGCTCACTCTTGAGTTGGAAACCACCCAGGATTCTCTAAAGAGTACTCAATATGCACTTCAAGAATCTATGATTTAGATTAAGAAGCTCATGAGAATTTTCCAACATCACATTGTCCCTCCTACTCTCACATGGTTGATTTCATTCTTGATTATATGGAGGAACCTCATGAGATGGTGGATCATGAGGTATGTTCTATTTCATATGTGCTTGAGGAGACTATGGATGAGCTTGATGAGATCCAAGCACATATCGGTTGCCAGAACAAAACTAAGTTCTCTCAGGGAGTGAGTCCTCTCTCCATTGAAGAGTCAAAAGAGATCCTTATTATTATACTAACCCTTGATGGAGTTGACACATCCACATCTTTTGTGGATAATTGTTGCAGAGAGTTACTTCATCCTACACTACTACTTCTTTTAGTTTTCATCCTAATGAAGTTTGGGTGGAGGGTTTTTTTTTTCCATGTAATGAGTATGAGACTCCTACCCTTCATGATGATCCTATGTTATAATGTGCACCATTTCCTTTTGAGCAGCATTATAGGACATGGGACCCTCACTTATGTCATTTGAGTAGATATGATTGGATGCTTGGGTCTTGTGTACATTTGGAACATGATGGTCTACTTTCCTGGAGGATCCACATTGATACTCATGTCTATTTTTGTGATGGAAATTTTTTGTATCTCTCTATGTTTCATGATAATCTTGTTGTATTCCATGATGGCATACCTTTGTATCATGATGTATCTATGATGTATGGGAGAATGCACAGTAGAACTTGGGATCTTGGCATCTCTCCCCATGATGTATTTCTTGGTATCACCGTATTTGATGATGTGTATTGGGGAATATTTTGCATCCCACACATTGTGTATTTTCTTGTATTATCACTACCCATTGATAGAGTGTGCAAGCATTGGGATCCTGGCATCACACACTTGACTGTTTTTATTTTGATGACATTGTGCACTAGGAGAGTATTCCAACAATGGGACCCATGTATTGTTGATTATTGGAAGATCATTGTGAGTACATATTGGTTTGTTGTATTGAGGAAGCAATCCTCTATTCTTCTCCATGGGTTCATATTTGTAATAGTTGGTGATGGTTTCCTACATGGGAAACATAATTTTGGATGGACTTATGTTTTCTTGCAGATTATTATGATGATAGTCATTGCATAGGAGAGTATATATTGCACCTTGTATTCTTGAGGATCAATTGGGATCTTGGTATCATGTTGGTACTCATTTGTTCCAGTTGGGGCAGGACAATTGGTTGAATGGAGCTATCATTTTAGAGGATTGATGGACTTCATGAGAAACATGGTTATTTATATTATAGTTTAGTTGGGGATTTAAAAGAGCATCCTATGACAAAGATTTGCATGATCATGCATGGAGGAGATTATGTTTCTCTTCCACTCATTTTTTGTTTTTGGCTCATGATCTTTGGTGGGATTCATTTGTGGCTACATAGTGTTGGTGATTTGGTTCACTTGTTTATTATCATGTAATCATTATAGTTGGAGGAAGATACATTCATATGTATAGTGGGGAAGGATATGTATGGCTAGTCCTTGGAATAAATTGCTTGAGGAGAATACATATTAGGAGGGGAGGAATGACAAGTTCCCAAATTTTTTCATGGTGTTTTGGCATAAGTCACCTAGGCAATTTTATTAAAGAATTGTCTACGAGGTGGAAAAGGTTGATAATTTACCTAAGTATTTTGTCCTAAGGTTAAAATTGAAGATTAATGGGACAAGGTGGGACACATAGAAGCATAATATTCCAAATCCAAATTTCAAAGGGATAATTAAATTTATTTTGGAATTTGGATTTATCTTAAGTTTGCCTTCGTACTAAAATGAGGCAAATTATTCAAATTGATGTGAAAGTTGGTCCAAGGTGTGAATGGGTTCCAAATGATAAATAAGGGAGGTGTATTAAATGTTGATAAAGTCAAATGGACACTCAAGTGGGAAATTATTGATTCCCACCACCTAAAGCAAGTGTTTCCTTAAAACAAGGAAGCTAATGAACCCAAATTCAAACTTAAGGACAAATTCGAATTTGAAGGGAGAGAAGTGGTCAAAAGTGGTTATGAGGAACCTTTCTTTGTGAAAATGGTTAATGTTGGTTAGAATATGGTCCAAGAGGTTTTTGGAGGGATAATTACATGAATAAGTGGTCAAGTGGTACAATGGATGTGGCCAATGTGGAAGGAATCAAGGGTTAGGTTACTCCCCATCATTTTTGTGCATGGTTTTGGACTGCCCATGGTTTTGAAGCATGTTTTTGGAGGTTAAGGAGAAAAAATAAAAGGATAGGTCATGGCTCATTTGGGGGTTTTCTGTTTTGGAAAATAAATTTTATTGGATTGCATTGACAATTCTTAGCTTGGGTGATGCTCCCCATGATTACCAAGAGGTTGATGGGCCACCCATTCTTTGAATCAAGGAGTGGAGTATCCATCTCAATACGTAGATATTATTTAAGGTTTTCTACAGGTCTTGGTATTCATCAATTATTTTGGGAGAAGCATACTCCCCATTTTGGTTTCCATCTACTCATAGTGTGTTTTTGGGTGTGTTTGTGGGTTTAGATAGATGTTCTATGGACCCTATTGGATCAGATGGTTGTAGCATGCCATCCTTGATGAAATTCACTCTTTGATGTTATATGATAATAATAATAAAAAGCATCTCTATTATGCATAAATTCCTTTTGTATTTTTTGTTAGAATAATCAACCCATAGTTACCTACCTTAGACATTAATTGAATCATTTTTGTCTTATTACCTAGTCTCCTAGATTCCACTCTATGCTAGTTGCCTTCTACATGTCATAGAAGTCAACACTTGCTAAAAATGCGTCATGGAGCACTTGGGAAACCTCCTGGAAACCATATTTAGCATGTATTATTTATTCCAAATCCTCCAAAGTGCATATCTACTTTTTCTATAAAGATGCCTGTTTTATTGAGAATTAAGGAAAAAGGAAAAGCTAGACTAGGTGTAGTTGACTTGCTTTTTGCCCACATCATCCTCCATCCTTTTCTCCGAATAAAAGCATGTATGATTTGTCTTTCCATCCATTATTAGCTTTCCTACTTTACTTTTCCAATTCGTGATCATCTTAGTGGATTTGGAAACTACTTTATGCACCTATGGGGGATTTGACTAGATTTAGTAAGCCTACTTTTTTACTATTTCAAATGGCATCCTTATGCATTTGAATCTCTCATGTAATTATATATTGAAACATCCTATTACTTCACAAGGTTGGCTATTGTACACTTATTCAATACATATTAGTGTTATGCTCCAATTTCAGTCTCCTTTGATGTTAATTTGACATGTTTGATTAGCAATTTTGTGAGTGTAATTGTTCTATCACTTGGGTTCAATTTCCACATGGTATCAAAGCCTTTATATATTGATTTATCTCCTTCCATATTGCTATTTCAGGTTCTACATCTTGACTGGGAGCATATTCTGCTGACTGAAGGGCACAATTTTTGAGCTATGGACCAATCTCAGAAGATCATCTTGACTCCATTTAATTTCTTTGAATGGAAAGCTGAGATGGAGATATTGTTGAGAGAAAAAGGTATCTATAGGATTACTATGGCAACTGAGGTAGAGCCCAATGCAGCTGCAGAGAAAATCAAATGGCACAACAAGAGGGATGAGGCCTATGGTCTTTTGTGTCTGAGCATTTCAAGAGACCTCCTCTTCCATCTTGATGGATTGACATCACCTAATGAAGCATGGGAGAAAATTGTAGAGATTTTTGGTAATATGGATGAGATGAGAGGACATCAAATCGAGAATGAGTTGATCTCCTTAAGTCCCAGCAGCTTCAAATCCTTGCAACTCTATTTTTCCAAGTTTAAAGCCCTTATTTTGCAGCTGAAACAGTGTGGGATTGAAAAGAAGGAAGAGAAACTAGTTTTGGCCATACTCTCGAATCTTGGACCTAACTATTCAGTGTTTATTTTGATCTTCCATGCCACCAAGTTGACAGCTCGAGCCTGGAAGATGCCTAAGCTTACAGAGTTCATGAAATCCCTCACATAGGAACAAGATAAGTTGGTGATGATGGGCACCATCAAAACTTCCAAAGACCAAGCTTTGGTTGCTGGAGATTCAAGGGTGGATTCAAAAAGCAAGAAAAAAGCTAAAAATCCACATGAGCAAAAGAGAGACAAGAACAAGTGTCAAGAGGAGCCCCAAGGCTCCAAGAAGAACTTCCAGAAGAAGAAGAACAAAGGAGAAATGAGCAAGTGCGCATATTGCAGTAAGGGATATCATCTTGAGAGCTCTTGTATGAAGAAGAAATTTGACATGTTGACCCAACCTCTGGAGAAGAATAACATCTCCCTTCTTGATTGCTCAAAGAAGAGGGAAGGAGGATCAAATTCAGAGGACAGAGAGAGAGTACATGCTTTGGTTGCTGGCACATCAAGCTCACCTAACTTCATCATAGACTCTAGAGCTTCTAGACATATGGTTTCGACAAAATAGGCATTCTCCTCTCTTGACATGTTGAAAGGTCCACCAATAATTTTGGGAGATGACTCTCTCACTAATAGTTTGGGAAAAGGAAGGATTGATAAGTTCAATAATGTGTTGTATGTTCTAGGTCTTTCCTCTAATCTCTTGTCAGTGTATCAGATGTCTCACACTGGGTCTCCAAAGAAGGTCACCTTCTCCCCTGATGATGTTGAAATCACTGAGATTTTGAATGGTAAAGTCATAGCAAAAGGTGTTGTTGATCACACTTCGAAGGTATACATGTTTTCCCATTTTCTACCCTACTCAAACCCCTCTACTCTTTTGATTCATGCTAATGAGGCAAGCAAGATTTGGCATGAAATATTTGGCCATATTAACTACAAGTATCTTTTTGATATGGTCATAGGGTTACCAAAGATCAAGTTTTCCAAGGGGGTCTGTCAAGGTTGTATCCTAGGAAAACACCCAGAGCACAAATTTGACAGAGCTAGTCATGAGACTCCTCTGCACCTCTTGAGTTTATCCACAGTGACATTGCTGGTCCATTTCCTCATATGTCCATGAGTCAAGCCAAATATGCACTGACCTTCATAGATGACTTTTCCAGGTATTGTTGGGTTTACTTCTGTTGATGCCTAGAAATTTGCAGGCGGAAACAGTAAGGGATTCTCCCCAATCAACGTTCCCAACTAGCCCGTTGATTGTTTGGTATAGGGAATCAGTCCGGTTTGCAGTCCGGATACCGTCGGTCAAGTAACAAAACAAAGGTTTTACCGGTTGCAGCCTGGTCCACCGAATTTTTGTATTTTGACTTAAAATATGAAATGCAAGTGCCTAACTAAATGCAAGATGATCGGCATGCAAGGAGCTTTCACAATGTGATGCACAGGTTCTTACCTCTCATCTTCGGCTCACAAGCATTTAAATCACATACAGCAAGAAAATAAACAAACTACCTAAATCTATCCCTAGGGAGCGAGGTTATCAATCATTAGTGAGTAATCCATTCCGTACATGCGTTATGAAAAGTTACAGATAGCTGACACTTTCTTCAAAACACATGAACAATTAAAATATGTTTCAACAACCAGATAGCCAATTATTTATGAACAACACTCCTTACTCACAGTAGAAAACATCATAAAATATACTAAAGAACATTCCAACAAGAACATAGGTTCAAGAAACTAGAACAATCTCACAGTCTATGAGACAGCTGAAAACGAAATAGTTCCCCTTCAACATTGCTCATTTAATTACATTTGATGCATTCCATCCTGTACTCTCTCCAACAGGAAAAATTGCAGTTTCCTCTGTAAAACGAAGTAGTTCCTCTTACAGGAAAACATTTACAAAATTTTCCCTGGAAAAAATCCCCCTCTAAGTCCTATCTTTACAATATTTAAACTACTCCGCCGATCGTTTGGGATGCCTCCCAAAGTGTGACCTTCCAGTTCCTCTAACGCTCCATCTTCTTCTATCTCGTCCTTGCACGTTCACGATTGGTTGAGTCACTGCTTGACCTTTCAGATCTGCGCCTTGGCTGCTTTCAACTTTGTCTTTTCCTTGCGACCTAGCCGGCATTGCGTCTTACCTGCCACCAATTTTTGTGCATTATTCTTTGGAAAAACGTTTTAATCATTAGAATTATCCACCTAAAACGGCTAACCACAAGAAAACAGCCTGGCGCATCTATCAATATGGCAAGAGTTTCGACTGAGCCCTGAGCGGGAAAGACATAAATCGACAGTCAGCAGGCTATGGCATCGGACGCGGAAAGCCTTCCCTGGCCGCCACGGCGTGAGAGGCTAAAATGATGGGAAAACACGGGCTAGAGAATCTAAATCGGACGTCGGACGACTTTTGACTTCGGAAGCTAAAGGACATTCCCAGTCGCAACGGCGGAAAATAGAAGGCTAGAGACACTCGACACGGGCGGGAAAAGTCACGATCGGAAGTCGAAAAGGTTTGGAATCAGAAGCAAAACCACTTTGGGAGCCACAATGGTGGAAGGAAAAGACTAAGACTTGCGACTTCTGGCGAAAAACTCCCAATCGGAAACCAGGACACTTTGCACGTCGGACGCTAAGCTGCTTTGGCAGCCGCAACGGCGGAAGAGAAAAGATTGAAGCTTTCGATTCAACAAAGAATGACGCCACATCACGATAAAACTTAAAGTGTATGAAAACTCAAATTCAACGAACGGTTTATTCAAAGGTGACTGGTCTGACGAGTCCTTGACTAGCAGTCCAAAATCAATTCAGCGACCCACACAAAATCTTAACACAAACGATCTCTGAAAACAAGCCGCAACCTAATATTCAGAATCGATCAAAGTTAAAGCAAGACCTCACGAGATCAAAACAACTTTAAATGATAAGGAGGGGCCCAAATTTTAAGAAATTAGGGGAGAATAGTTGCAGCTGCAACAACTGGCGATTGCCTAGTGAACCTAGATCTCTGGGCAATTATGCTTTGAGAGACAAGCTGCTTCACAACAAATGCATCTATTGAATTCTTCCAGCTATATGGATTTCTCAAATGACAGACGTGTGTACCTTAATCATTGATGATAGTCCAATTTGGGGAGGTAGAAAACAAGATTTCCAAATCCAGATAACTCTGTTGAGGCCAAAAGGTGAGTTCATTATTAATTTTGCCTTCAAGTAGCTGACAGCATCGGACACCACATGATTGTAGCAGGTGGTGAATCAGAAATGTTCATTTGCTCTGCATTCCCATGCCACTTTAGCACCTTTTGTGTTCTTGGACTTTGTCCCTTTTCATGCGTCCTTTCTTACTGAATTTTAATTTAGGATCCTCTATCCCATAGTGCCCTTTTGTGTGAGCAGTGTGCTTAATGTTTCAGCTCACGGACGGAGAGGATATTTTGGCAATTTAGTACTTATGATTCAACCTTTGTTTTGATGTATGATGCTTTCATAGGAGTTCTGACTCTTATCTGCCTTATGGCATTTACTTCCTAGCATGGGATCATTTGTATTTAACATACTGTTCACCTTGCTCTTTTCCATGGGTCCTTTGTTATCGCCCCTTTGAACATTTTAAGTGTGAAGTGGATGGGGCCTCAACATAGTATTCTGGATTCTTTGAATCCGGTTTATTTTACAGGGATTAAGCAGGACTTCAATGCACACAGATATTTATTCGAGAAAACTTCTAGGCTGGAAGAAGTTCAATTAGCAACACACAGCCTGATGCTCAACATTTTTATCATACCCAAAAATTTCGATGCTTCCCAAATAACCGCGAGTTCACTCCCTTTATTGAAACCAATAAACTTAAATTTAAAAAAGAAAACAAAAACATGACTCAAAGACAACCAAACAACTTATTTATATACAAGACAGAAAAGCTCAAAGAAAACTCAAGAAAAATAAGGCTTGAGAACCAAACCATTAACTAGCAAGTTCTCCTCCCAACCCTGTAAATCTTGCAGCTTATAAGTAGAAGGACCAAGCTTTGCTGCGACCTGAAAGGGGCCCACCCACAACTGTTGGAATTTAGTATGCTTCCCTTTCTCATCATGGGGGTGATCCCATTTGAGGACTAGGTCTCCCACCTCAAAATATTTTGTTCCAGCTTTATGCTTGTCAAACCACCTTTTTATTACCTCCTGCTGATGCTGAAAGCGTTCTCTGGCTGTAGATCTAGCCTCTTTTGCTTTTAGAAGATTGCGGATCCTCATATGTAAAACTTCATTCTCCGACCCACTAGACTCTTGAGCTAACATGGAAGACGGTAGCATGATATTGGGGGGAAGGATGGCTTCTTTACCATACACAAGGGTATAGTGTGACACTCCTATCGCAGACTTGGGGGTGACTTTGTCAACCCACAAGGCGTTGGGTAAGGCTGAGTGCCAACTTCTCTGGTTTTCTATTACAGTCTTCTTCATAATTTTAATGAGGTTTTTATTAGAGGATTTAGCCAGGCCATTCCCTTGCAGATAGTAGTTAGCAGAATAATGCAATTTTATCCCTTTATCATGAGTGAAAGCAGTTAATTTTATTGACGAAAAGTATTTAGCATTATCAAAAACTAACAAAATTGGAACTCCAAACCTGGTCATGATATGATCTTGCAGGAAACTGATGACCTCGTCTTCATTTATCTTGCGCAGGGGTACTGCTTTCACCCAGCGAGTGAAATAATCCATCGCAGTCAGGATGTACTTGTGTTGTAGTGAGGAATTTGGTTTTATTTCTCCAATGATGTCCAGTCCCCATTGCTCAAATGGTTCCGTGATCATTACAGGCTTTAGGGGTGCTGCTGCTCTAGGTTGTCTCCCACTACACCTTTGGCAAACGTCACACTTTCTGACGTGTGCGTGTGCATCCTTGAAGAGCGTAGGCCAGTAGTAACCAGCTCTGAGGACCTTGTGGGCTGTAGTATCCCCTGAATAATGTCCCCCAGCCGGGCCATCGTGCAATTCAGACATTACTTTCTTAGCATCTTCTTTCTCCAAGCATCTCAGAAGAACTCCATCATAGTTTTTCCTGAATAATACGCCTTTGACGATTTGGTAGGAAGCTGATTTCAGACGCAGCACCCTTCTTTGCTTAAAGTTCCAATGTTCTAGCAACAGTCCTGACTGTAGATAATGTACAAGGTCTCTATACCAAGACTCAGGAGCTATAAACAAAGGACATACCTCGAATAAATGTAATTCAGCCTTATCTTCCTAGGCGCTCTCTTCATTGTTCCTATTTTCAGTCATCAATTTGCACAACCCCTGACCTTTAACTAAAGATGCTGGCTTGAATTCAAGATCGTATTCTTGGAGGGCTGTCACCCAGTTGCCCCTTCTTTCCCCTAACTCCTTTTGTATAAGAAGGGATCTTACAGCTGGGTAAGGAACGATGACCCTGGTCCGATTTTTTAGAATATAAGGCCTGAATTGCTTCACTGCTTTAAATACTACGTAAGCTTTTTTATCAACAGCTGGGTAGTTCAATTCAGCCCCCTATAGACCAGTACTCATAAAAGAGATTGGGAATTCATCCCCCCCTTCTTCCTTTTGGGTGAGCACAGCTGCCTGTGAATCATCGGATGCAAATGCATACATAATAAAGTATTTATCAAAGTATGGGATTTTCAAGGAGGGTGCGTGTGCAACAACAGTTTTAATCTTGCTGAATGCGTCCTTTTCAATTTCAGTCCATTTGAATTGTGCATTCTGCTTGACCATCTACTGCAACAGCTTAACTGTCTGAGCGAAATCAGGAACGAATCTTCGCACAAAGTTTATAGTTCCCATGAAAGATTGCATCCCTTTCTTATTATGGGGCATGGGGATTCGTTCAATAGCCTTAATTCTTTCTGGATCAATGGAGATTCCTTGTTTCGAAACTACGTGACCCAGCAGCTTGCCTTCCATGACAGCGAACACACATTTCTTAGGATTGAGTGAGATGCCGTACTTTCGGCAGCGTTCAAAAATCTACCTTAAGTGAAATGTGTGTCTCCTCTTTTCTTCGAGAATATCGTGATATCGTCAAGGTACACTACCACACTTTGGCCGATCAATCCGTGGAAAGCTATGTCCATAGCCCTTTGAAATATTGCTCCAGCGTTTATAAGCCCGAAAGGCATCCTTCGGTAGGCAAAGGTTCCCCATTTAGTCCTGAACGTTGTCTTCAATCTATCTTCCTCGGCTACTAGCACTTGGTTGTAGCCAGAGAAACCGTCTAATAATGAAAACAATTCAGAACCAGAGACCATCTGTAGCAATTGCTCCATGGGAGGCACCGGGTAGTTGTCTTTATTTGAGGCGCGGTTTAAGTTTTTGAAGTTCACGCACAGTCTGATTTCTCCCGACTTTTTTCTGACTGGTACCGGGTTTGATACCCACTCAGAGTGTCTGACTTTAAAAATGATTCTAGCATCTAATAATTTCTTTACCTCATTCTGAATCAGCGGTTCCAGCTTTGGATGCATTTTCCTCAAGGGCTGCTGATATGGCTTGACTCCGGCCTTGATGGGGATGACATGTTTAATGATGCTGGTATCATATGTTTTCAGATCTTCATACGTCCAGGAGAATACATCCTTATATTGTTTGAACAGACTGACGAACCTCTCCCTTTCGGCCAGTGAACAACATTTGCCGAGATTTACAAATTTAGGATTCGCCTCATCCCCCAAATTAATTAGCTCGAATTGCAGAGTAGAGCTGTGAGTCTTTACATTGGCTGGTCTTCTGAACTTTTCATTTAAATCGAACATCTTTTCTAGCGTCTTGACACCTTTAGGAATGAAATTGTCATATTTCATCTCAGCCTGATGTTCCTCATCGTCTATAATGGCTCCTTTAAAGACCTCATCATTTGTCAAGCATTCGATTATTTGTTGGTCATCATCGAAAACTCGCAGGTTGGTGATCATATCAGGTATTGAGGGCCTGAAAAGCAATTCAACAGTACATCAATTATTAGTAGGGACCATCCTAGTGGCTAATGTAGCTAGTAGTTTAGCTGCTGCATTTTTCAGTCTTGGAATTGAAATAATATTGAATGCATCAAAACATTTAAGTAAGTCCCAAACCTCATTTTGGTAAGCTTTCAGGTGAGGGGAAACGCAATGTATTTGATTTCTTATTTGCTTTACAATTATTTCTGAATCCCCAAACACTTTTAAATTACATACCTTTAGTTCAATCACTTTCTTTAAACCCTGCACCAGTGCTTCGTATTCAACTGTATTATTTGTGCATTCGAATTCTAATCTACATGCAAGAAAGTGCTTATTCTTCTGAGGGTCAATTAGGACGCAACCGGCCCCTGACCCTTCTAAAGTCTTAGATCCATCAAAATACAAAGTCCAAAAATCTCTAACTGCTAAATGTGACTCTACTCCTACTGCTAAATCTACAATGTTACAATCAACTTCATCAGCCTGAGAAAATCGAAGGAGATCAGGCTGGGTGTTAGATGTATCGTTGGCCTCTTCCACTTGATAATTCCCTGGTTCCAACTCGAGAAAATAGTTTCCCAATACAGAATCGACTGGTACATTCTTCTCATCTAGTTGAGTAACATTGTACTTCATGTGAGGTTCTCTTAAAATATTAATCTGGTTTGGACTCCCTTTGTATGGCAACCACAGATGCGACCAATCTGAGGCGAAATATCCATTTAATTTAGTTGACCAATATCTGCTCAGGACAAGACTGTAAGTGTCTAGTATATCAGCCACCACGATGTTAATAACTTGGCATACTTTGTCATCGGATGCCAGACAGACTAGGACGTCTTCCATCTCACCAATTACCTTAACGTCTATCCTATCCAATTGAACTACCCTCCACATGGTTGGATTAGGCTGCCCATTTATCTTCTTACATACTGATATGGGCATGACATTAATTGACGCCCCTGAGTCTACCAGACAATTGTGCACATTATGATTAAAAATTTCAAATGTCAGGAGGAAAGGTGGATGTTTACTTTTAGACTTACCTCCAGCGCTAATTTCTCCAATTTCTTCTTCGTCCTGAGGTTGATTGTCAGCGGGTAGCTTCTATTCTGATGCTTCAAGTGCTTTCAACAATCTTTCCTTCTGCTGAGGCACTTTGCACATTTCAAATAGTGAGATATTTGCTTTTGTCTTCTTTAAATCTTCCACAATGTCATAATCCATTTGTTGTGCAATGGAGTGAGATTTATCAGCATTCACCTTTTCTTCATTTGGCTTGGGCAACATTCTATTCTGCTTAGGATCTTGGCTGGTAATAGTGAACTCTGGAATCTCATCAGCCAAGGGTTTATCCTGAAATTTCTTCTTAATATTTCTCTACAGCCTCTTAATATTTGGAAGTATAAGACTGTCTTCCTTAACTTCCCCTTGGCTCCTTGTGGCTATGTTGGTTTCCAAGACGTCCTTATGTCCTTGATTCCCTTCCTCTTCAGCATCAAATAATGAGACAGAATTCCATACAGCCATGGTCTCCTCTTCCTGCTCTTTAGTAGAAGTAGAAGCATAATTCTCTTTTCTTTCTTCATCGCCTTCTTCTGTTAATCTCGAATCGAAAATCTGATTCATGACCAATGTCATTGAATTTATCCATTGCGGACAATTATTTTCGGAGTGAGGCTGTTGGTGAAAGGTACAGAAATTTTCCATCCCTATCTCTGTCAGGTTCATAGATGCAGTATTGTGAGGAGGAGGCTGGGACTGGTTGTTTTCCTCCCTTTTCTTATAGTAGGGCCTGCAGAACTTCTGTGTTTCCTTCTCTTTCTCTAAGTCTATGATCTTATTAGACAGCTTTTGCATCATTTTGGCCATACTTTCATAATCTGGTGCTTTCTCCTCTTTAGGCTTAGTAAACAGTAAGGTTTTCCTTCTCTCTCCTGATTGTTCGGGATAATCTTCAATACTCTCTCTTTCAGCCTCTACCACTTCTGCTTCTTCATAAGTTTCTGCCAAAGTAGGCTTGGCCCTACCTTTTGCAAACATGGCCAAATCAGGACCCAAAGCTGATGTATAACACTCAATTAGGACCTTGTCTGAAGGCTTGTTAGTGTCAGAAAAATTCTTGATATACGCTGCAAATCTCTGAGTAAAACTGTGCACCTTCTCTTTCTTCTCTTTTTTCAGAGCGCATAGTCCTTTCATAAGGGCTGCGTGAGTCTTTTGAACTGCATACTTACTTCTGAAAATTCTTTTGAAGGTATCCCAATCAGGGATCGAGTTGGCAGGCAATCCAAAATACCATGAGGCAACAACTCCTTTAAGAGTATGCGGGAAAATTTTGCAGACTACATCTTCATGTTCCCCAGCCCTCAGTCCTTCTATTGCTAAATAGAAACTCTGCAGATGATCATCCACTAATATTTTCTCATTTGGGTTGAATTTAGGCAACAACTTTTCAAAGGCTTGAGGTAGATCATGTAAAGGAGGGGGTCAGGTGTAGAGGTGATATGGCTCTCCAAGCAGGTGGTGGATTTGGTGGGTTAGGTGGTTGATTGGCGTTAACTCCTACCATAAGTAAAGGTGTATATTGAGGAGGTGAACCAACAGGAGGCGAACCAATAGGGGTGTGAACAGGAGAACTGTAAGGGGTATCTGGGCCTTCTTGATTCAAAGGTAGCAATACTTCTTGTAAGGCAGTTTCCACAAGTTCTTCCCAGTCTCCGACCAGCACTGAGTCTTCTGTTACAGGACGGTCTTTCTTTTTATACTCTCTCCTGGGCAATTTAGGGATAATCAACAATCCTCCAATCTTCTTTACGTATGCCCTGGTGTGTCTTCTCAGGTCATTAACAATTTCGTTGTGAACAGGATATAGATGTTCTCTATTCACTTATTCCGGACTCGGATTACGAAGTCCACTAATTTTAGAACTGTAATTGGTGGAATAATCTTGGGAAAATGGGTTTCCTCGGCCAGCCATGCACCAGAGGTTCAATCCCTCCTTCTAGCACCAAAACTGTTGATGCCTGGAAATTCGCAGGCGGCAACAGTAAGGGATTCTCCCCAATCAACATTCCCAACTAGCCCGTTGACTGTTTGGTATAGGGAATCTATCCGGTTTGCGGTCCGGCTACCATCGGTCAAGTAACAAAACAAAGGTTTTACCGGTTGCGGCCCGGTCCACCGAATTTTTGTATTTTGACTTAAAATATGAAATGCAAGTGCCTAACTAAATGCAAGGTGATCGACATGCAAGGAGCTATCACAATGTGATGCGCAGGTTCTTACCTCTCGTCTTCGGCTCACAAGCATTTAAATCACATACAGCAAGCAAATAAACAAACTACCTAAATCTATCCCTAGGGAGCGAGGTTATCATTCATTAGTGAGTAATCCATTCCGTACATGCGTTATGAAAAGTTACAGATAGCTGACACTTTCTTCAAAACACATGAACAATTAAAATATGTTTCAACAACCAGATAGCCGATTATTTATGAACTACACTCCTTACTCACAGTAGAAAACATCATAAAATATACTGAAGAACATTCTAACAAGAACATAGGTTCAAGAAACTAGAACAATCTCACAGTCTATGAGACACAACTGAAAATGAAATAGTTCCCCTTCAACATTGCTCATTTAATTACATTTGATGCATTCCATCCTGTACTCTCTCCAATAGGCAAAATTGCAGTTTCCTCTGTAAAAGGAAGTAGTTCCTCTTATAGGCAAACATTTACAAAATTTTCCCTGGAAAAAAGCCCCCTCTAATTCCTATCTTTACAACATTTAAACTACTCCGCCGATCATTTGGGATGCCTCCCAACGTGTGACCTTCCAGTTCCTCTAACGCTCCGTCTTCTTCTATCTCGTCCTTGCACATTCACGATTGGTTGAGTAACTGCTCGACCTTTCAGATCTGTGCCTTAGCTACTTTCAACTTTGTCTTTTCCTTGCGACCTAGCCGGCATTGCGTCTTACTTGCCACCAATTTCTGTGCATTATTATTTGGAAAAACGTTTTAATCATTAGAATTATCCACCTGAAACGGCTAACCATAAGAAAACAGCCTGGCACATCTATCAATATGGAAAGAGTTTCGACTGATCCCTGAGCAGGAAAGACATAAATCGACAGTCGGCAGGCTATGGCATCGAACGCAGAAAGCCTTCCATGGCCGCCACGGCATGAGAGGCTAAACTGATGGGAAAACGCGGGCTAGAGAACCTAAGTCGGACGTCGGACGGCTTTTGACTTCAGAAGCTAAAGCACTTTCCTAGCCGCAATGGTGGAAAAGAGAAGGCCAGAGACACTCGACAGGGACGGGAAAAGTCCCGATCTGAAGTCGGAAATGTTTGGAATTAGAAGCAAAACCACTTTGGGAGCCGCAACGACGAAAGGAAAAGACTAAGACCTGCGACTTCTGGTAAAAAACTCCCAATTGAAAACTGGGACACTTTGCACGTTGGACGCTAAGCTGCTTTGGCAGCCGCAACGGCGGAAGAAAAAATATTGAAGCTTTCGATTCAACAAAGAATGACACCACATCACGAGAAAAATTAAAGTGTATGAAAACTCAAATTCAGCGAACGGTTTATTCAAAGGTGATTGGTCTGACGAGTCCTTGACTAGCAGTCCAAAATCAATTTAGCGACCCACACAAAATCTTAACACAAACGATCTCTGAAAACAAGCCGCAACCTAATATTTAGAATCTATCAAAGTTAAAGCAAGACCTCACGAGATCAAAACAACTTTAAATGATAAGGAGGGGCACAAATTTTAAGAAATTAGGGGAGAACAGTTGCAGCTGCAACAACTTCCTAAAGCATAAGTCTGAAGTTTTTGACCTCTTCAAAGTCTTTAAGGCCTTGGTTGAAAACCAGTCTGAGAGGAGACTCAAGATCCTTAGATCTAACAATGGTGGTGAGTATGTCAAGTCTAAGTTCATTCAGTATTGTAAAGATGTAGGTATTCAGATGCGGCATTCGATCCCGTACACACCACAACAAAATGGTGTTGCTGAGAGAAAGAACAGGTCACTGAAGGAGATGGAAACCTGCATGATGGAGGCTAAGACTTTGCCACCAAAGTTTTGGTTCGAGGCTATAAAATGTGCATCCTACATCCAGAATAGGGTGCCTCATAAGTAGCTTGATGGTATGACTCCTTTCAAAACTTGGAGTGGGCACAAGCCAGATGTGACCCATTTCAGGATTTTTGGCTCAAAGGCTTGGGCTAGAATTCCAACTGAAAAGAGAAAGGATTTGTAGCCCCAAAGCCAAGAGTGCCTATTTGTTGGGTATTCTGAATATTCAAAAGGGTACAATCTGATCAACTTGAGCACTAAAAAATCTTTCATTGAAAGAAGTGTTCAGTTCCAAGAAGAGCCTTTAGTAGCAGTTGAAGTTGGAGAGTCTTCTTCACCACTAGATCCATTGATTGTAAGTGGAGAGACTAATGAGTTTGCTGATTCTGATATGTATTATAATGATGATTTGATTACAGATCCTGACAGCCCTACAAGACCAAAATGGGCAACAAAGACCATTCATGCAGCTGGGGAACTAGCTGGAAATTCTAGTGACACCAGGAGGACTAGATCTCAGTTTGAGAGTGTTCTGTGTATGAAAGATCCCTTATTTGCTGAGAAGTGCTATCTGATGGTTGAATAATATCCATAGACATATGAATATGCAGCACATTAGCCAATATTGCAAACAGCCATGAAAGAATATTTCAGCTCGCTCCAGAAGAACAACACTTGGGAAATGGTTAATCTTCCCCCAAGGAGGAAGCTAGTTCAATGTAAGTGGGTTTTCAAGACTATGTTTGCTGCTGATGGTTCACATTTGAAATATAAGGCAATATTGGCAGCTAAGGGCTGCTCACAAGTACATGGTATTGACTACAATGAAACCTTTGCACCAGTGGTAAAGATGGACTCCATAAGGCTAGCTTTAGCCATTGCAGCTTCGAAGCAGTGGGAGGTACATCACATGGATGTGAAGTGTGCTTTCCTAAATGGAGATCTCATTGAAGAGATTTACATGTAGAAACCTAAAGGGATTGTTTCTAATCCATCTTTTGTGTGCAGGTTAAATAAATCATTGTATGGGCTCAAGCAAGCCCCCAGGGCTTGGTATGCCAAGATTGATGGATTTCTACTGTCATTGAGTTTTGTTCGATGCAAGTATGATACTAATGTTTATTTGAAGTTGATTCATGGTTATTTTATGATTATTTTCTTGTATGTGGATGACCTTTTGATTACAGGAAGTTCAAAGAAAGATATTGCCTCCTTGAAGGATGTAATGAACCATGCATTTTCTATGACAAATTTGGGATTGTTGAGCCAATTCTTGGGTCTCAAAATTGCTCAATACCAATATGGAATCAAAGTACATCAATCCAAGTATGCCTTAGATTTGTTGAACAAGTTCAACATGAAATATTGCAAGTCAAGCAAGACTCTCTTCCTTTTAGGAGTTAAGCTTGAAGAAGCAGGTTCTTCTCCTATGGTAAATAATACATTGTATAGGTAGTTGATTGGGTGTTTTCTTTATATTACACACACTCGAACTAATCTATATTATGAAGTTAGTGTGGCTTCAAGATACATGGATCAACCTCATGAGATCCATTGGAGAGCATCCAAAAGGATCCTTAACTTTGTTCAAGGAACAAGAACTCATGGGATCTTCTACAAAGCTAAATCTGATCTTGATTTGATTGGGTTTACTGACAGTGATTGGGCAAGTGACAACACATATCGAAATTCAACATCAGGATATGTGTTCATGCTTGCATAAGGACCAATCAACTGGTCAAGCAAGAAGCAGAGTGCCATAGCACTCTCATCTACATAAGTAGAGTGTAGAGGAGTTGTAAATGCAACAACTCAATGTTTGTGGTTGCAAGGAATACTTGGAGAATGTGGCTTCAAATCAGAGTTTTCAACTATTATCTACTGTGATAATCAGAGCACCATTCAAATGTGCAATGATCAATTTTAGAGACATCGAACCAAACACATTGAGATCCATATGCACTACATTAGACAGCTTGTGCATGATGGCACCATTCATCTACTCTTCTCTGCATCTTTAGAACAAGTAGTAGACATATTCACCGAAGTTTTTTGTGAGAAGACATTTAGAAATCTCAAATCACTGTTGGGGATTTTTGATTATGTTGTGAAGCATGAATGATGACAAGATTTTCAATTTTTTTTTACTGTCCATGTTTAAGGGAGGATTTTCCCACTGGGTTTTTGCCTCTTTCCTTGGTTGAATGGACAAGTAGTATGTAAAGGGTGACTAAGCCTTGTTGCTAGGCCCTATAGTTTTCTAATATTTACTCATAAAGTTAGGCTTAAGGGGGGGTGTTAGAATAATAAACCCATATTTACCTACCTTAGACATGAATTAAATCATTTTGTATTATTATCTAGTCTCCTAGATTCCACTCTATGCTAGTTTCCTTCTACATGTCATAGAAGTCAACACTTGCTAAAACTGATTCATGGAGTGCTTGGGAAACCTCCTGGAAACCATATTTAGCATGTCTGCTTTATTCTAGATCCTCCAAAGCGCATATCTGATTTTTTTGTAAAGCTACTTATTTTATTGAGAATTAAGGCAAAGGGAAAAGCTAAACTAGGTGTAGTTGACTTTTTTTTTTCCCACATCATCCTCCATCCTTTACTCCTAATAAAAGCATGTATGAGTTTTCTTTCCATCCCTTATTAGCTTTCCTACTCGACTTTTCCAATTCGTGAGCATCTTAGTGGATTTGGAAATTGCTTTATGCACCTATGGGGGATTTGACTAGATTTAGTAAGCCTACTCTTTGACTATTTCGAATGGCATCCTTATGCATTAAAATCTCTCATGTAATTATATATCGCAGCAGCCATTACTTTACAAGGTTGGCTATTGTGCACTTCTTCAATACAGATTAGTGTTATGCTCCAGTTTCAATATCCTTTGATGTTAATTTTGCTTGTTTGATTAGCAATTTTGTGAGTGTAATTGTTCTGTCATTTGAGTTCAATTTCCACATTTTTATGTTTATGAACCTATGCTGAACGCGTGCCAATTCTGACCAGTTTTCGTAACTTTCTTTAAAAAGTGTCTTATGCTTGCCCATTTACAAATATGAAGCCATATTTGGAAACTAGACTGAAAAATGGTTTGGAAAACACCATCATATCAAAATTTTGGGAGGCTCTACATCTAGTGTTTGATTCGAGTTGGAAATAGTGTAACCACATAGCCCCAAATTAAGAAATCTCATTCCTAGAGACCCAATATGCCAAATAAAATTATGTAGTTTTTTGTAGACACTCTTACTACAAAACCTGTAATAAAAGAGACCAAAGACAATTTCCATAACCCTTCCTTAAGTTCAAAAGACTCCAACCTATATAGAAGACAATTGCTAGTGCCTTTCTCTTTAAGCAAGTGAGAGAATAAAGTTTGCATATGTTGGTGTACCGAGGTATCCTTAGAGTATACTTCAGAATTATTTAATTTAGAAACATAAATGGTCCCAATACATTGTGCAAAGGATTCTTAAAATTAATATATCCCTTGTCTTCCTTCCTTATATTGGTGTCTCCCTTGTTCTTTTGATTTGGTGTGCTTAGATTCTGATTTGGGTACATCACAATGGTATTAGAGGTTAACCACTTTGAATCATTTTTTATTTGGTTTCCATAGATTCTGATTTGGGTACATCACACTTTTGGAGTTAGACTAGCAAGAATCTTATCGGGCTTCCTCATTTTTTGGCTCTGCATTTCACATATTAATGAATACAGATTAGTGAAATTTACAAATAATTCAAATAAATTAATTTAAATACATAAACTAATTACAATCACTTGCTTTCTTTGTAATCCTGGATGTGTTTCCATCACGGTGACTAAATTTTTTGTTCATTGAACTCATACCATTCATTTTTATCAATAAATAGCCTGGACCATTAAATAAAGAAGCTATCAATACATTATCCAAATAAATTATAGACCTTGAAAATAGAAAAAAAGTTTGAAATCAGTGCATTTTATAAAATCAAAAGCATTGGTGCGTATAAACACATAGACGCATCGATGCACGTATATACATAGATGCATTGGTGCATTTCAACAACATAGACACCCAAATGCATTATACCAACACAATTGCACCCTGAATGGCCAAAACATATTTATCATTTCACGGGAATAAAAAAGGGAAGTTCCTACCATTATCGATGCTAGTTTTGTATAAATGCATCGATAACAGTTAACAAAAAACCAATTTTTGTTTATGTCATATGTCATTAGTAGTGCGCCGTAACAATACGCGCACTTGTGCATTTTGGAAAACCAAACACAACGAGTTTGATGCATTTGTTTTTTTCAAAAAACTAAAAAAACAAAAACAAAAATAAATATTTTTTGAGGGACGACATAGTTAGAGATTTGATCCAAATAATGAACCCATCTCATATATATATATATATATATATATATATAT